>CP092873.1:59508877-59533906 GCA_030710605.1 Cordylochernes scorpioides | reverse complement strand
CGAATCTAATCCATATATATACATACAAAGAAGCAGGAAATATAAGACAGATATGCTAAAAAACTGATTTACATATTACAAAAATAAAAATAAAAAATAAATTATTGGTTAATGCTAATTCTCTATTAAGGTTATGCGATTACAGTAAATTACAAATTTAAGAAGCCGGAGATTATTGATTAGGATGGAAGTTTTGGAATTATACTATGATATACATCGGGCAAATCCATGGATCTATTGATTCCTTTTCAGTTTTTTAGTGAGTATAGCTTCGAGTATTAGGCGCTGGTGCTTGCTCCTTTATATCCTGATAATGGGTTGAGGGTTCTCCAATATTGAAAGAATGGCCTGTGTTGTGGATATGCTGGTATACAAGAGAACGGGGATCCTTTCTTGTATACCAGCATATCCACAACACAGGCCATTCTTTCAATATTGGAGAACCCTCAACCCATTATCAGGATATAAAGGAGCAAGCACCAGCGCCTAATACTCGAAGCTATACTCACTAAAAAACTGAAAGGAATCAATAGATCCATGGATTTGCCCGATGTATATCATAGTATAATTCCGGATCTTCCATCCTAATCAATAATCTCCGGCTTCTTAAATTTGTAATTTACTGTAATCGCATAACCTTAATAGAGAATTAGCATTAACCAATAATTTATTTTTTATTTTTATTTTTGTAATATGTAAATCAGTTTTTTAGCATATCTGTCTTATATTTCCTGCTTCTTTGTATTTTATTATTATTATTTTTTTTTTATTTTTTATTGTTACAAAAGCACGAAGTCCAAAGGACTATTGTGCTGTGCTAGTGTAATTTACATATATATGATTAATTATTTACACGATGGATTAGTATTGTTTTGTAAATTATTGTACAAATAGTTCTAAACTTAACAAAGTTCTCATAAGATAGAGTATATACACAAAGAGAATTTGATTAGTCAGAGGGCAAGATAAAAGAAGATGCTCTGGTGATTCAACATCTAAGCCGCATTCACATGTTGGATCATTGATAGCATTCAGTTTGAATAGGAAACTTAAGAAGGGTCCTTTGCCAGTTAAGAATAAAGTAGTGAATTTATCAGAAGAAATGAAATTTGGGACAGCAATTGGAAAGAATTTCTTGAACAGTTCATTAGATTGAGAAAGATAAAACTTAAATTTTAGATACAGATATAGTTTGTTTAATTCTTTTTGAAGGGGTTTTTTGAGTGTTCGATCTGTGAGAGAATTTGTCATATTATACTTTGTTTGTAATAATTCAAGATAATCGGACAGTAAAGGGGTTTTCGCTAGTATATGTGTGATGTAAGAAGATGAAGTCCTATAAGCATGAATGCATCTAATAAGAATTTGATATTGTATAGAATTCAACTTGGATATTTTTGCTGCAGTGATAAAAGGAAACCAAATATTTGATGCATAGCTTATTGTAGAGCGTATCATAGCTTTATATAAGATCAATCTACGTCGAGTATCAATGCCCCAAGTACGTGCACATAATGAGAATAATATATTCTTAAGTTTCGTAGCTTTCATAATTATATTGTCAACATGTGTTCCAAAATTAATCTTATTCCTTTGTCTATGATTTTTAAAAATAACTCCCAAAATTTTAACAGTTTCTGATGGTTGAATTATTTTTCCATCAAAATTAATGGGCAATTTTTCATAGTTATGTAGATAGAGTATACCTGTTTTGTTTGGACTTAGTGAAAGTTTTACCTTTTCACACCAGGCTTTGATTTTTATTAAACATTTGGTAATATTATACTGAAGATCATAGATGTTTGAGCTCCATACCACAAATGTCACATCGTCCGCGAAAGCAATTACTCTAGCAAAACTTTCGTTAAATGATAAGTTGAAATCATTAAGTAATATATTCCAAAGAATAGGAGAAATAATACCACCCTGGGGACATCCCTTATTTATCTTTTTTATACACTTTACATTAGTATATTTAAACTCTACACTCCGGTCTTCAAAGTAAGAATTAATTATTTTTATAAGTACCGCTGGAAAATTTGCCTTGTCCAATTGTTGGAGAATTGCCGGATGCCATGCGTTGTCGAAAGCTCCGCTGATGTCCACTGTTACTATTGCCGTATTTTCTGTTTCGCTGCTTCTTTGTATGTATATATATGGATTAGATTCGATAAATCTCAGTAGCGTAGTTATACCTGTCGAAGGGCTGTTGAGCCCGAAAGCTTGTATTGCCGATATACATAAAAGAAACTTTTCCCTCAGCGAATTGTCTTTTATCAATAATTATACAGAAGGGATTATATTAGCAACAAATTATTCATTATATATATATAGTCACGACCGTCTTTCCTCATCGGCCTCTGTCACGGATGCGCGCGCACAGGGAGGTCACGTGCTCGCCGGCTCCCTCGAGCCGGATTTGAACCAGCGAGCTAAGGATCACCGTTGTAACATCTACAGTCGGGTAAGACACAGGTGTTGCCCGGGTCATTCGGCTTGTAGGCCTATATGAACGAAATATATTTATTTTATTGAAAAGTAGTGACAGTGGATTTTCTTCTATACTTTGCTTGTGGTACATCCTTCTTGAGTGCCCAACAGTAGTCAGCAAGCATACCGGGGCTCCATTTACCTTGGTACCGCTTCTCCATGCTTGATATATTTTGATGAAACCTCTCACCATGCTCATTGCTAACTGCACCAAGATGGTCTGGAAAGAAATCCAGATCTGAATGCAGGAAATGGATCTTGAGAGACATGTTACATTCCAGTGCCTTGTAGGAAAGCAACAGATCATTAACTATGTCTCGGTAATTTTCAACCTTGACACTTCCTGAAAAGTTTTTGCAAACGTTTCTAAAGGAATTCCATGCTGCTGCTTCAACTTCATTCAAACTATTTTGAAAATTTCCATGCTGCAGCGATTCTCGAATCTGAGGTCCAACGAAAATGCCTTTAATTTTCGCATCATTTGTGCTAGAACCTTTTTGTTTTAGGTAGGCAAATCCACTGGTATTTCGATTCATTGCCTTGAAAAAGGTCTTCATTAATCCCAGTTTAATATGTAATGATAGTAAGTAAATATTTTCTGAATCGATCATGGGAGGATTTACAATATTTTTATGTCCTGGAGTAAAGATTTCACGGTTTGGCCAGCTTTTTTTGATGTAATGCCTTTTTCTATCTCTGCTATCCCACTCACACAGAAAACAACAAAAATTTGTATATCCAAGCTGTAATCCACGCAAGAGAGCAATGACTTTCAAATCGCTGCATATTTTCCAACCGTATCTTTCATATTCTATCTTTTTCAAAACCAGTTTCATGTTTTCGTAAGTCTCTTTCATGTTGGATGCATGTGGTATTGGCACTGATGGTAACTTATTTCCGTTATGAAGGAGAACAGCTTTCAAACTAATTTTTTAAGAATCAACGAGTAAACGCCACTTTTCTGTATCATAGTCATGACCAAGCGCTTCCATTAGACTATCAACATCATTGCAATATACTAAATAATTTTCTTATGAAAAGAAGTCTTGGCGCTTGCGGAAAAAACATACTCTCTTTTGTGCCTTTATGCAACAAATTCCAGCCTTTTAACCTAAAGCCTAAAAGTTCACTCTTTTTTTTTTTTTTTTTTTGAAATATCTAAATCACGTACGAGGTCGTTCAAATCTCCTTGAGTTAACAAATGAGGTTCAGATGAAGCACCTGCTTCAAAATTAGTGTCATCCGACTGTTGCTCTCGTCTATCTGAAATATCGTCACTAAATATTACATTTCCAGGAGGCTGTGGCACAGGTAAAATATCACTATGAGGAACCGGTCTCATAGCAGAAGGCAAATCTGGATATTCAACTGCATGTCTTGATGTGGATACCTGTAGTCTTTGTCAAACAAAAATAACAGTCTGAAGAATGGTCTTTAGGTTCCCTCCATATCATTGGAACCGCAAAAGGCATATGATGTTCACCTTTAATCCACCCTGTAAGACGTCGAGCACAAATTTCACAACAATGATGAGGAGCCCAAGTCTTATCTTGGTCACCGACTTTACAGCCGAAATAAAGTTGATAGCACTTTTTGATGAGCGGTGTAAAGTTTCACCTTTGAACTTTGAAAGTTAATTCCCCACAAATGTAACATAAAATATCAGGAATATATTAATGCAACGCCTCGGCATATGGACATAGTATAGTGCACACGATAGAGAAGAATAAACTGATCACTTCAAATTTACCTGTCACTTCTGATGCAAATCTATTAAATAAATCGTTAGGTTCAATTTAAATATATATATATATAGATGGAAATTTATATATATATATATATATATATATATATATATATATTAAGCAAATAGCATTCCAGAGCTTGTCGTTATTTTTGAGTTGAAAGAAAAACAGATTGCATTATAAAATAAACATATTTAATTAAAAATTCAATAATTTGTTATTTAAATTAATACAGTAGAACTTGGATAATTCGAACTTATTTAATTCGAATATTTATCTTGGTCCCTAGAATTTCCTATATAAATAATGTTAAAAAATCGTGGTTAATTCGAATTATGTCTTGGATAATTCTAACTTTTACGAGTTAAAATAAGGACCTGATGCCGGTTCAAGGCGTGAAATTTTTGCGAAATGACGTTGTTATATTGTAACAACGAATTTGTTATTTTATTATTATTAATTATTTTCTTAACAGAGTTATCAATTTTTATGTTTATATTTTGCTACTCTGTAAACTTTATTTTATCAATTATAGTTTGTCCTTGCCTTAAATAAATTGCTGTGTCACGCCGAAGTTTGTCTTTCCTAATTTTCCACGTGGCAATATCTTGCCGCAAGAGAAGTACTATATATAATAAATTTATTTTTATTGGATTTTTGAGACTCCTTATTTATCAAGAAAGCTAAATGGAGCGAATATGTCGGCGCTTCGAACATACAAAACTTTGACGTTGGCTGAAAAAATAGCGGCGATTAAAGAAGTAGAGATGGGGATGAAAAAAAAAATCCGATATTGCTAAGGACTTTGGGATTCCTCGAAACACGTTGTCGACGTACTTAAAAATAAAGAAAAATTCTCAGGAGTGAAAGTGAGTGTGATAAAGGCCGAAAAAGGTTAAGGGAGCCGGGAAATCCTGATTTGGACAAATGTGTTTTAAAATGGTTCAAGCAAGCAAGAGATAAGAAGATTCCCGTGAGTGGTCACCTTATAAGAAGCAAAGCTGAACAATTTGCTACTGAAATGGGGAAAACCGATTTTAAGGCGAGTTCTGGGTGGCTAGATGGCTTCAAAGAACGCAACAAAATTTCGTATCATCGCTGAAGTGCTCAACCACAACATTGAAAAACAAGACGGCGACGAGGCATCGGGTGATGAAGACGAGTCATCAGTTGCCGGGGAAATGAACGTTCCAAGTGCGGCCGAAGCAACGAACTATATCATGCAACTTAGACGCTTTTTTGAAAGTAAAAATGACGTAAGTCCCTCTATTTTCCACTCGTTGAATATGTTAGAATCCTTTGTCCTTACTGAAAGACTTAATTCTAGAAAAGAGGCTAAGATTTCTGACTTCTTTGGCAAAAATTAAATTTCAGAGTTCCAACGAAGCAGAATATTCTGTACATTTTTTTAAACCAGCAATCTGCCTTTTTTTTTTTTTTGTACATTAATACATCAGTTTTGAAATTTTTTAATATGTGTTTATAGTATATACATACAATTATTGCACATAATCTAAATATACGGTAAAAATGTAAATTTACAGCAACTGTTATTCTTAATAAAGGAATTGATCGAAATTGTGAGATTTTTATTGTTTTAAGCCTTTTTATTCAAAACATCATTAATTCGAATTTTTGGATAATTCGAATTTTTTTATGGTCCCTTGGGGTTCGAATTATCCAAGTTCGACTGTATTTATGATTCTTATAGAGCAAAATTTAATTAATAACAAATAAAATAAAGCTTTTGGCTCCACATATCAACTCTTCTTGTCAAAAATAAAGCGCTAGCTAATTTAATGATTTTTACTTAATAAATGCTTACGTAACATTTTATGCATTATTACTGTATTTACCAATTTATAGAAAAAATGGTTATCCTGCAAGAACTATGGGTGATGGAAAACTTCTGATTTCATTTTTGAATTCAGCATGAAAAGTTACATTTGAACCAACATCAGGTTTTCTCCGGCAAAAAAAAAATTGTAGACCTGTGTTATTGCCTGTCCTATGGTAGAAACATAATAAAGATTTAAGTTATATTAATAAAGTTATAATTAATATTTAAAAAGGCATATCCTGACCAGGAGCACATGTGCTTTACAGAAGGCAGAGCGCCATCTGGTGGAACAGAAATCAACTAAACATTGATTTAGCCTGTTCCCTGATATTTGGCCAACCCAATTTCTTGATAAATCAAGAAAAGCCATCCACGAACGCGTTTCGCGCTTTTGGCGCTCGTCAGCGTGGAGTAGACTGAACCACTGCGACCAAAAAAAAAATATTTTGGTCCCAGTGGCTTCCCGAAAAACCAAGAAATGGGTATTTAAGGCCAAATTGCGTAGATACGCTTAGCACATGAAAAAAAAAACGAAAGAAAAAATAAATGATAAAAATATCAGGTGTTGAAATCAATATTAAAAAAGGGGCATATCCTGACGAGGAGCACATGTTCTTTACAGAAGGCAGAGCGCCATCTGGTGGAACAGAAATCAACTAAACATTAATTTAGTCTGTTCCCTGATATTTGACCAACCCATTAATTACACGAAATATGTGGTGAAGGCAGATGGGATAGAGTTAATGGTTATTAATATGGTACAAGCTTGAATAAGGACTATTAACTTATGTAGCTTTGTTTAAATTACGATATATATTGTTACATCATGATTAATGGCGTATTTCTTATATTAGTTTTAATATATTTGAAATTTAAATTATATATTTATTTATTTTTATATAAAATATTCTATGATATTTATTTAAAACAGATTATTAATTTATCATCATTTGTATTTAGGTACACTGTGACTTCACTGCTCTCTTTGATGTGAGAAAATAAAGAAAGGATTCTGGTGGCTACTTAAAGAAGACTTATCTCGTTATTCCCTTTTATAAATTTCTAGGATGGTTGAAACACGCTCTGGTAAGATGCAGGACCCAGCACAGGAGAGAATCCAGGCTGAAGAGTCTGCCAAGCCGCAACCTGGTGTAACAATTGGTAGAGATGCTAGTTCCGACCCAGTTGTCCTGAATCCCAACATCGACATCCCCAAGTATGATGGAACGGAAGACCCTCGCCCATGGATTGAATCTCTTGAAGAAATTGGCTTCTTGTACCATTGGGCAGACTACATTATCTCTCGTTATGCCGCCATGAACATGACGGGAAGCGCTAAAACCTGGTTGAATTTACACAAAGCTAGTTTCACGAGCTGGGAAAATATTAAAATCCGCCTCATTCAGGATTTTTCTTTGGACGCGAATAAAGAAGAACTTAGAATGAAGCTCAACAGAATGCAACACTGGAATGAACCAGCAATCAGGTTCGCGGAAGACATTCTAGTGTTGTGCAACAAGGTTGACCCCGCAATGGAAGAAGAAACAAAAATTGAACATGTTATTGGAGGACTGAAAAAAGAGTACTCATTCGCGCTCTACCTGAACCCTCCTAAAACGACCGATGACCTTCTTGTCGTGTGCAAGAAAATGGATTATTTTGAAAAGAAGTATCGGGAACGTGTGGAGAAATCCAGAAACCTATATAACGGTCCACGCTATTCTAGACCCCAACAACAATCGAGGTACGTGCGGCCGACTGCCGCACGAAACTACCAGACCACTTCCAGGCCCCAAGCCCCTGTTTCCAATAATTACAAGAACGACTCCCCTCCTACCCCCAGACAGTATCGAAACAACTTTCCCCAGCCCTCTACCCCTAGACGTCCTTATAATCCTAACTTTGTGCCGAAACCAAACCTTCAGAGAAACACTTACAATAAAAGCCAAGAAGTGAGCAAAAATAGGACGGAAGATGGAAGACCAATCTGCTTTAAATGTAACAAGCCAGGGCACGTGGCCCGTTATTGTAGGGTCAAGTTTATAAGAATCCTAGAAGAGGATCCAGCAGATACCCAAGAGAAGGTCGAAGAAAAATGCCAAATGAATGAAACATCAGAGAAATCAGGACCTCGGCTTTATGCTGATGTATGTCATAGCACACAGACAAATATTCCTACCCGGAATAGATATTCCGTGTTGGAAGATTTAAACTAAGCGTCGCGCCTGAATCTGTCAATCAAAGCAAGTCGACCATAAACGGAATCAAGAAGTTGGACCCTAAATACAAATTAAAAATTAATGTGGACAAGATAGGGACTTTTGAAGCTTTGGTTGATACAGGTGCTGACCTCTCAGTGGTCGACCTCAGAACGGCCCTCGATACAGGCCATGGTATAAGTAAACTCGCAAAAATTTGTGCAGGACCCGATGGAAAAAAATTGGACATGGTAGGAAGTATATTTTTAAATATAAAAATTGATGACGAAACATTATCACACAACTTTGTGATATTGAAAACGCATTTACGGACATTAATTCTTGGGAGAGATTTCCTTAAGAAAATGAACGCAAAAATAGATTGTAAGCAAGAAACTATAAAATATGATTTGACGAATAATCATGACGAAATCAATTTTGAAATGTTGAAAATAAAGAGTGCCAAGGATTCCATTGTACCGGAATGTTCCATGAAATTGATCAAGGCATTGGTAGAAACAGAGGATGGAGAATATATTATCGAAGAGAGCAGCAAAATGTTTCAAACAAATGGACTTCGTCTAGCAAGAAGCTTGATCAATGTTATAAATAGGGTAACACACATCTGGATAACTAATCCGTATCCTCGACCGTTAAAAATAATGAAAAACCAAACATTGGCTTTTGGAAGTAGTCCAGCGAAAATAAATGTGAGTCGAGAAAGAGAGGTAGAAAAGAACGAAGAACCTAGATTCCAAATAAACGAAAATCTTTCACCAAAGGAAATGAAGGAGTTAAAAAAAGTTTTAGAAAGGTATGGAGATCTTTTTTCATCGAGAGTAGGGAGAACCAATTTGGCAAAACATCGGATAGACACAGAAGACGCGAAGCCAATTAAACACAAGCCTTACCGGGTAAGTGCTAAAGAACGAGATATTATAAAAGAGCAAATTGACGAGATGCTTACAGAAGGCATAATTAGGCCATCTTCTAGCCCCTGGTCTTTTCCAGTAATATTGGTCAAGAAGCGAGATGGTAAATACAGATTTTGTGTGGACTACAGAAAACTGAATAATGTGACAGTAAAAGATGTCTATCCGATCCCTAGAATAGACGAAGTTATGGATACTCTCCAAGGATCTACACACTTCTCAGCAATAGACCTCAGATCTGGATATTGGCAAGTTGAAGTCGAAGAAAGAGACAAAGAGAAAACAGCTTTCACTACAGCGCATGGATTATATGAATTCAACGTGATGCCTTTTGGACTTTGTAACGCGCCTGCTACCTTTGAGAGAAATATGGAGAATATGCTTGGAAATCTGAGATGGCAAATTTGTTTGTGTTATCTGGATGATGTTATCATATATAGCCCGGATTTTCCAACGCACCTCAAAAGACTTGAAGCTGTTTTTAGATGTTTTCGTGAATCTAATTTAAGGTTAAACGACAAAAAATGCCGATTTGCTTTTGAAGAATTGGAGATTCTCGGCTATATAACGAGCAAACATGGTATAAAACCCGCGGAACATAACATCAAAGCTGTCAGAAATTTTCCTCGGCCCAAAAAGGTCAAAGAAGTACAATCCTTTTTGGGAATGTGTTCATATTATAGAAAATTTATCAAAGACTTTTCAAAAATTGCTGACCCTTTGACCAACCTTATAAAAAAAAGTGTATCATTTACCTGGACAGAAAGACAAGAGGAAGCGTTTCAAACCCTAAAAACAGCACTATTAAGTCCACCAATTTTAGGTCACTTCAATCCAAATGCACCTACTTATGTTCATACTGATGCGTCCAACATCGGCATAGGTGCAACACTTGTCCAAGACATCGGTGGTGAAGAGAAGGTGATCTCATATTTGAGTCGTACCCTAAGTAAAGCGGAGCAAAATTATTCAACCACTGCAAAAGAATGTCTGGCCGTTGTCTGGTCAATGTCAAAATTACGACCCTACCTTTATGGAAGACACTTTAAAATAGTAACAGACCATCACGCCTTATGCTGGCTCAAAAACTTGAAGGATCCAACAGGTCGATTGGCAAGATGGGCATTGAAAATTCAAGAATATGACTTCGATATAATACATAAATCGGGAAAGAAGCATCTGGACGCCGATGGCTTATCTAGGGGGCCCTTACCAGAAACTGATTGGGATGAGGATTTTGAAAGGCTATTTTTAAATCAAATAACAGACGAAGAGGATAAATTTATCGAAAGTGTTAAGATAAACCTTAATGGAAGCAGGCGATCAATTGCGCAAAACTTTAAAGAAGAAGATGGATGCCTCTTTAAGAAAAACCCGAACCCTGAAGGCAGGGCGTGGTTGCTTGTGGTTCCAGAGAATAAAAAGAGAGAAATTATGAAAGAATATCACAATCATATGTCGAATGGCCATCTGGGCGTCGCCAGAACCATGTACCGAATAAAGAGTAAATACTTTTGGCCATCCATGCTAAAGGATGTCTCAGAATTCGTTAAGACGTGTCACCTTTGCCAAAGTAGGAAAGGCTCAAACCAATTACCTTCTGGACTACTACAGCCCATCCCCCCAGCCAACTTTCCTTTCGAAAGAATTGGAATTGACTTTGTTGGTCCACTACCATCTACGAAAAACAGGAAAAAATGGATAATCGTGCTGTCGGACTACTACACTAGATATGCAGAAACAAGAGCAGTCTCGGAAGCAACAGTGAAAGAAGTTTCTAAATTTCTAGTAGAGGATATTTTTCTTCGGCACGGAGCCCCACAATATCTTATTAGTGACAGAGGCTCTCAATTTACCAGTAATTTAATGAAAGAGGTGATGAAAACGTGCAAGATTAAACATTGCTTCACAACGAGCTATCATCCCCAGACTAATGGATTGACAGAGCGGTTAAATAGAACATTGATCAATATGCTCAGTATGTATGTGAACACTGATCAGAAAAATTGGGACGAAATACTCCCATTCATCACTCACGCTTACAATACTACAATTCAGGAAACCACAGGATATTCTCCCTTTTTCCTGATGTTTGGAAGAGAACCCACGTCTCTTTTGGACGACAGGAATATCTCGGTGGACATTGACAAAGATGATTATGATGAATACATAAAACATCACTTAGACAAAATAAACAGAACAAGAAAATTAGTTATTAACAACACAATAAAGACTCAAGAAAGAATGAAAAAGAACTATGACAAGAAACACATGGAAAGAAGCTACGAACCAGGAGAATTAGTAGCAGTTTGGACACCAATTAGGAAAATAGGAAAGTGTGAGAAACTACTGAGAAAATATTTTGGCCCATATAGAATATTAAAGAAGCTGTCCAACGTAAATTACTTAATTGAACCAAAAGATAATCCTGGCCAAGACCCATTGATTGTCCATGTCTCAAGAATCAAACCCTATTTTGAAAGAATTGATGAGGTCAATCACGAGGACGTGACGACCTCTGGAGAGGGGGAAGTGTTACATCATGATTAATGGCGTATTTCTTATATTAGTTTTAATATATTTGAAATTTAAATTATATATTTATTTATTTTTATATAAAATATTCTATGATATTTATTTAAAACAGATTATTAATTTATCATCATTTGTATTTAGGTACACTGTGACTTCACTGCTCTCTTTGATGTGAGAAAATAAAGAAAGGATTCTGGTGGCTACTTAAAGAAGACTTATCTCGTTATTCCCTTTTATAAATTTCTAGGATGGTTGAAACACGCTCTGGTAAGATGCAGGACCCAGCACAGGAGAGAATCCAGGCTGAAGAGTCTGCCAAGCCGCAACCTGGTGTAACAATATATATACCTATCCCCCGATTTACACGGTAGATACGTTCCTGAGAAAAACGTTTAAATCGGGGGATAGGTGTACACAGAAATAAAAATAAAATGCATTGAGAGGTTAAAATATGTAGTCAGCACATAAGCTCGGGATTCCTCGTGAGATGTGTACACAGCGCATGTGTTCAATCACAGTAGCATTTAGTATAGTGCGATAAAAACAACAAAAAAAAAAACTTATTCGGAAAACCGTGTAAAAGCGAAAACGTGTAAAACAAGTACCGTGTAAATCGGGGGATAGGTGTATATATATGTAATATTGTTGCAATGTGCCGACGTGTGGATAAGTTGGCAGTCGTGTACGTGAGGCGAGTGTTGATGATCTTCCCACACGCGGACAACAAGAAGCAGAGGCAGGGCTAGATGTTAGCACATAGCGGGATCGGGGACAGCCCACGGGACAGAGGTAGTGGCCATGACACAAACTTGGAAGCTTATCCCCGAGACATGGAGGGAGAGACTGTGTGTGAGAGACAGGCTGAAGCGGACTGCCGAGCAACACCTCTAGAACATCGGCTGACCCCCTGTCAAAACTTGTATTGTTTTCGGGGGTCGTCTATATAGAGTCCCTGGGGGCCGGCCCCACATGGGCGTTGGCATTTTCCTCCTCTCTCCCAAGCTGTCCCCAGCTGACCGCTCTTTGGATCTTTATTTGGACGTCAACATTTTTAGTTTTACATACAAATATGGGTTTACAGGTATTATTAATAAGGATATAGCATATATACAAAATATGGGGGGGGGGGGGTATGAAATAGAAACGGTGTACATTTTAATACAGTTTAAAATATACTATAGAATGTGCCCCCGGTGATGAAGGTTTGTTTGGGGGAAATGAAATAACATGAATGATGACCTAACAAACCTATTATAAAATCAAAAGAAATAATTTGAGCACAAATTAGTTAAAATTATTATTAATATAGGAATATGAAATAGGACAATAATATAATGATTACGTCTCAATAAGATATTGAATATGATGAAAGAAAAATACGTAAGAATAAATTATAAAATTGAGAAAATATGCAAAATAAAATTAGAAATGTCGTAAAAGTAATTTACTTATAGAAAAAAAAAATTGAGAACCGATTGTATGAAAAATAACTAAAAGAAAAGCCTGAAGCTATTAAGTTGAACTAAGGTTATAAGTTGACGCAGAGGGTTGATGAGGGTATATGGGATGTCTGAGTGTGTTCCTGCAAAGAAATAGCTTAATGAGTTCTGCAATGCAGTACGAACTTGTGTTAGTGAGGTACTATTTTCATTAACAGAACGTTCAAGATGTTCCGTTTGCATCATCAGTTCAGACTAGTAGCTCCCTACTATATAAGTAGGTCGAGGAATGTGGAAAGAGAGAGGTGAACGCAAGATATGTACTGCTGCCAATGATGATGGCACCCGGCTTGTATGATGAAAAAAAAAGATAAAATGATAATTTTAAAAAATTATGAACCGGGTTATAAAAAAAAAAAAGGAATCTAGCTGGGTATCCTGAACTCACTATTGGGAACGATATAGAGAGGAAGGATGTTTCCAGTTGGATTAATAAAAAAAAATCTGGCGAGCAAGAATCTCTTGAGGGGAATATATGAGATTGGGGAATGAAGAAAGGGAAGCTAGTTGCAAGGGTTGTTCTGTTGCCAATGATGATTTCACCCGACTTGAATGGTAATAAAAAACGAAAAAAAGAAAAAATGATTATTGGTAATGATGAGCCGGGTGATAAGAAAAATAATCTAGCTGGGTATCCTGAACTCACTATTAGGAATGATAGAGCGAGGAAGGATTTCTCAGTTGGATTAATCAATGAGAAAAAAAATTGGCGAACAGGAAGCCCTTGGGGCAATGCATGAGAAGGTATGAGCAGGGGAGGTTAGGAGACGTCAACGATAAAATTAGAAAAACGAAATAGATAAAATATATAAATTCAAAAATATCTTAAACCATTAAAAAATATTATTGACGTTGTCAATATATTAAAAGTTTTAAAATGATGAGAAAGATGGTTGAAGTTATAATATGTGTGTAAGCCTAGAGATGATGAAGATTACGATTTGAAGAAAAAAAAATAGTTGTTGATGGCTGACGGCATTGCTAATGAATGGTTAAATGAATCACAAAATAATAATAATGAATAATATAATTGATTACGGTTAAAATGTGTTATGCAGATCTAAAGTTGCATTAATTGAAATAGTAATAGGGCAGGTAAAATAATGAACTTAATGAATTTATAATAAAAAATACTATTGCCATAAATAGGGTATCGATTGAGTAGCTAATTTGGTGGGGGGGAAACGGAGATAATGTTACATTAAAGAGGTCTGTAGAGAAATTTCTCCTACCAGATGGATGTTGTCTTGGATGGGTCTTGTGGAGTTGCTTGCGATGAGGCTTGGTGATTACTTTTTGCGGTGGTTGCCATGGGACATCGTCGGTGCTGGTAAGCGGCGCGTAGCGAGGCTTTCTCGATGGATCTTGTCTGCTTGTTCGAGCCGATGTAGCGAGGTGCCTGTGGCGCAGGAGCTGTCGATGGGGGAGATGATGAATTCCTTGGTGCGAGTACAGGTAGTCTTCGCATGGCGTCTTTGAGATGGTCCACTGGATCGTCAAGGTGGAGGGCAAGTAGAAGGAGCATCCACACGAATACGCAGTTGACCACCGGTGCCTCTGTCATCCTCTGCATGTCGCTGTCCTCAGTAATCCTGTCGACTTTCTGTAATATTGTTGCAATGTGCTGACGTATGGATAAGCTGGCAGTCGTGTACGTGAGGCGAGTGTTGATGATCTTCCCACACGCGGACAACAAGAAGCAGAGGCAGGGCTAGATGTTAGCACATAGCGGGTTCGGGGACAGCCCACGGGACAGAGGTAGAGGCCATGACGCAAACTTGGAAGCTTATCCCCGAGACATGGAGGTAGAGACTGTGTGTGAGAGACAGGCTGAAGCGGACTGCCGAGCAACACCTCTAGAACATCTGCTGACCCCCTATCAAAACTTGTATTGTTTTCGGGGGTCGTCTATATAGAGTCCCTGGGGGCCGGCCCCACATGGGCGTTGGCATTTTCCTCCTCTCTCCCCAGCTGTCCCCAGCTGACCGCTCTTTGGATCTTTATTTGGACGTCAACATTTTTAGTTTTACATACAAATATGGGTTTACAGGTATTATTAATAAGGATATAGCATATATACAAAATATGGGGGGGGGGGGGGTATCAAATAGAAACGCTGTACATTTTAATACAGTTTGAAATATACTATATATATGTTGTAATGTGTTTTATCCTGTTGGATGACTGTAGTGTTGGGTAGAAGCAGTCGTGGTTGTTGAGTGATGGGTGATAAGGACACACAGAAGACAGGATCCAGAGGCCCCGTGAGGAATAGATAGGGAAAAAAGATAGAAGGTCCGAGAACAACCGCCAGAACAACTGGCGTCGAGACCACCTCGGTGAGAACTGTGCCCTGATCATCACATCTAACCGCTTTTAAACCGATTTGAGTAAGATAAATACCCTAGGGGAGAATGAAGACTTGACACTTGTTTACAAAGGGAATTGTTTTTTAACCCGGCTATTTTCCCTCTTTCCTTGTACTCCCACACAGGCCATTTTATATATATATATGTAGTATATTTTTGTGTGAGACAGTTCACAACCTTCTGATTTTATTGTAATCCCATCTCTATATAAATATGTATCAACCTTGTAAGATGGATGTCACAATAAAGCAAAGAGGGAGGTAGACCCGGTGGCCGGCCAAGGTCAGACTATTGCAACCAAAACCAATCTATCGAAACCAAAACCTAAGATGAAAGGCTAGACACCGAGGCGCGCCGTCACGCCTGAGCAAACAAACAGCTTGACCAGCAGCCAATGAGATTCAAGGCCAGAGTAGACGGTTGAGGGTTGCTATATATAGGGGTCGTTAGAAAGTTTCGTCAGTTAGATAGATAGATAGAGAGTTCAGTAGTTGTTTTCAGAGCGACCCCGTTACAGTCGGTCGGATCACTCACCCCTATCCGCGATGTAGACTTAGGGCATCCGTGGCGTCCGGGTCCGCTGTCTTCGTCCGTGGTCTACCTCCTCCTCTTGAAGTTACCATCTAGACCTGCCTCTGTCTCTTTGCTGTCCCAGTGCGGGAATCCCATCACGCACCCACTACCACGACTGCACCCAGCACATTCCACATCGGGTTTACTACAGAACCCGTTAAAGTCGACAGGATGACTGAGGACAGCAACATGCAGAGGATGACGGAGGCCGGAAACGAATACTTCGCGGATGCCTTCACCAACATGCAGCCCCACTGCGAAGACCGAGTAAGCCGCCTAAAAGACGCCATGCGAGGACTAGCTGCGCCTCGCACCGAGGAGGTCATCATCGCCCCATCCACATCTCCTGCGCCGCGAACATCTTCCTCCATCAGCTCGAGAAATCCTGGCATTGCCCCACCAACCGGTATCGCGATGTCCCATGGCAACCACCGCAAAAGAGATCACCAAGCCTCATCGCAGCCCACTCCACAAGCCCCATTCAAGACATCCATCTGGTAGGAGAATTTTCTCTACAGAACTATTTAATGTAACACTATCTCCGTTTGCTATGAATTAATTATTCGATACCATTTTAATAGCAATAACATTATTATTATAAATCCATCAAGTTCATTATTTTACCATTTTTATAGCATTTCAATTCAAATTTTAAACCTTGTACACCCTCATTTACCAATTTTTACTTTATTTTACGCAACTTTTAAATTTAAATTCATTAATTTCAATTTCACATAAAAAATCATATTGTATTTTAATTACTCGAATCATATTTTCTAAACTTATTTGTGTGTTTTTTTAATACCTTATTTATGGCCATAGTATTAATAATTAAATTTATTGCGCTCTTTGTTTTACTTGACCTATTACTATTCAAATTGATATTTCTCAATATTTAGAAGTTTTAAAATAGTCCTAGATTTGTATTTTTATAAATATCAATTTTAAATCATCTCATCTCATTTATTTATTTTTTATTTATTTATTTATTTATTGTTACAAAAGCACGAAGTCCAAAGGACTATTGTGCTGTGCTAGTATTATTTATATATATATTATTAATTATTTACACGATGGATTAGTATTGTTTTGTAAATTATTGTACAAATAGTTCTAAACTTAACAAAGTTCTCATAAGATAGAGTATATACACAAAGAGAATTTGGTAATGATTCAAAGTATCTACATACAATTTGATTAGTCAGAGGGCAAGATAAAAGAAGATGCTCTGGTGATTCAACATCTAAGCGGCATTCACATGTTGGATCATTGATAGCATTCAGTTTGAATAAGAAACTTAAGAAGGGTCCTTTGCCAGTTAAGAATAAAGTAGTGAATTTATCAGAAGAAATGAAATTTGGGACAGCAATTGGAAAGAATTTCTTGAACAGTTCATTAGATTGAGAAAGATAAAACTTAAATTTTAGATCCAGATATAGTTTGTTTAATTCTTTTTGAAGGGGTTTTTTGAGTGTTCGATCTGTGAGAGAATTTGTCATATTATACTTTGTTTGTAATAATTCAAGATAATCGGACAGTAAAGGGGTTTTCGCTAGTATATGTGTGATGTAAGAAGATGAAGTCCTATAAGCATGAATGCATCTAATAAGAATTTGATATTGTATAGAATTCAACTTGGATCTTTTTGCTGCAGTTATAAAAGGAAACCAAATATTTGATGCATAGCTTATTGTAGAGCGTATCATAGTTTTATATAAGATCAATCTACGTCGAGTATCAATGCCCCAAGTACGTGCACATAATGAGAATAATATATTCTTAAGTTTCGTAGCTTTCATAATTATATTGTCAACATGTGTTCCAAAATTAATCTTATTCCTTTGTCTATGATTTTTAAAAATAACTCCCAAAATTTTAACAGTTTCTGATGGTTGAATTATTTTTCCATCAAAATTAATAGGCAATTTTTCATAGTTATGTAGATAGAGTATACCTGTTTTGTTTGGACTTAGTGAAAGTTTTACCTTTTCACACCATGCTTTGATTTTTATTAAACATTTGGTAATATTAAACTGAAGATCATAGATGTTTGAACTCCATACCACAAATGTCACATCGTCCGCGAAAGCAATTACTCTAGCAAAACTTTCGTTAAAAGATAAGTTGAAATCATTAAGTAATATATTCCAAAGAATAGGAGAAATAATACCACCCTGGGGACATCCCTTATTTATCTTTTTTATACACTTTACATTAGTATATTTAAACTCTACACTCCGGTCTTCAAAGTAAGAATTAATTATTTTTATAAGTACCGCTGGAAAATTTGCCTTGTCCAATTGTTGGAGAATAAAAATAAAGATAAAAATGTGCCTCCTATTTTTCCCCACAATTGCAAATACAACTAAAAATTACAATATTATAATGAAGAGGTCCCCATCATATCTAAAATCAATCCATATATTTTAGGATATTTCTTTTACATTAAGATATTTCTTTTCCTTCCATCCCTAAACAGTTAAAACCATTAGCCAACCTATATCTTGATCCTTCCAACTCTGCCTTCCATACTTCTCTCGCCTCTTGATCATTTTCAATTGGCCTTCTATGCCTTCGTTCTAACCACCCCTCGTCCATCGCAGAGTTCCTGTTTGCCGATTTTTTTTAATTTACACCCAGGTCGCCGTCCCAGCATTCTTTATTTCATTATTTTTTCCTCAAACTCGGGTTCAATCAATCAATGGCAACAGTCGAGCCCTGTTTTCACAATCTACCTTCCATCCTCTAACCTCTTCAACGGTTCCTGAGACTCCTGCTCGTCAACATTTTTTAATTTTTATTTTTTTAATGATTCATCGACCTGGTACATTCTTCCTCCCCATGTTAACTCCACACGGAGAGCTTGGATAACCAGCGAGATATTTTTTTTTCTCTAACGCTCGACCCAGGCCATCAAGCACGATGCGCCACTCATTTTTCGTTTACTTTTATTTTTCATCTGGTCGAGCTCAATTCCCGACAGCAGCGCAGCTCTTGAGACACCATCTCTTTTTAACCTCTCTCAGAAAAAAATTCTTTCCCATATTCTCCCATTAACTACCTCTCCTTCGATCTTCACGCCTTTTGCTCATCGGATCTAATGCTACTTACAGAGCATCCTGAGATTGCTGGACCCTGAAAACAATACTTCGCTTCTAAGCTCGTATTGCAGGGCAGGACTCCTGAAATGTCCTTTGCAGAAACCAATTCAGACCTTCTTCCTCTATTCCTCACTGCGTCATTACCTATAGCAACCTTTTGCTTAAGTCAATTTTCTTTTATATTTTAATTTTACTTTTATTACCTCTACTTCTCCTCCTTCCTGTATTACATCCCTGAAACTATGTTGTAAATTTTCAAGGCACCTTAAGTAACAAAAAACTGTAACTAGTATACCAACTTTCCCAAATATTTACTTTCGCTATTGTGTGTGTTTACTTTAAATTTATCCTTCCTATGTACTCCTCTTATATATTTTTTTGTAGTTTTATAATATTATATCAATGTGTCACTACTACTCCCCTTTATCTTTATTTTTATTCTAGTAACTAATTTGTGCCCCAAATATTTTCCCATTTAATAGGTTTACTAGCTTTTCTCTCATTTATTTGTAAATAGACTTATAGTTTTACCTAATTTTGTGGTGTTGGACTTTGTTTTTTGACTTACAGATGTGGATGAGACATTTCACTATTAATCGATAATATCATTTTGTTTATTAACCATCAAAATTAATGCCATCAATTACCAATCAACCCTTTATATATTATTACCTTTAATATTTTTATTTTTTAGACCTAGCATTTTACAACTTCAATTATTTTAGGCACCATTTTAAAAAACCTACACCTAACAATATTTATAATATTTCTTAAACAGATAAAACATTTATCATTTTATCTTTGTTAATAGATTTTCAAAATGTTTTTTTTGACGCTTCCCTTACAGCCTCTAACTCTATCCCATGAACCTTTCCTCCCAACCTTTTACATCCATCAAGAGTTTATTGTTCGTCAGCCATTTTCTTTTTTTTTTTATTAACCTAACTAGAAGACCCTTCCTTGCTGTACATTTCCCAACAGTGAGCTCAGGAGACCTAGTTAGAATTTTTTTTCTCTCTCATCGTCCGGCTCATCATTTTTTCATTTTTCAACTTTTTCTTTTCACCCATACAAGCCGGGCACAATCAAAATTGACAACAATAAACCTCTTACACCCACCTCTCCTTTTCCGCATCCTTCAGACCTCCAACCTTCCAAGGGATTCCAGTTCGCCAAACATTTTTGTTTTTTTTTTCATTGATTAATCCGACTGGAACAATCCTTCCTCGTTATACCATTCCCAATAATGAGTTCAGGATATCCAGCGCGATCTTTTAATTTTTTTTTCTCATCGCCCGACTCATCATTTCAATTCACCATTTTTTTTCAAACTTTCACTTTTTTTGTCATCATTCAACCGGGCATAATCATTATGGACAACAGGAATCCCTCTTACCCCTACCTCTCCCTTTTACCCCATCAATCTTCCCACTTCTTCTCACTATCTGAGCTAATGATGCAGACGGAATATCTTGAGCCTTCTGTTAATGAAAACAATGCCTCACTTAAACAAGTTCGCATTGCATTGCAGAATGCTTGGGATACTACTTTGCAGAAACATGCACAGATACCCCCTTTCCCCTTTTCAACCTTAGCGTCACATTATATTTTCAACCAATAAACTAACTTTTTCTCCGCTCATATTTTATGCAATAAGATATTATTTTACTTGTACGAATCATTTTACCATATTTACCATTTTGTATTATATACTTTCCCTTAATCTTTTATCATTCATTTTGTGCCTTTTTATTTTTATAACCTTGATTTATATTTCATTAATACACCACCATTACAACATCTTTCTCTGTTTAACTTGTAACTTTTTAATAATTTTAACTAATTTGAATACAAATTATTTCTTTTATTTTTTTTATAATAGGTTTGTTAGGTCATCACTCATTACATGTCATTCCCCCAACCAAACCTTCATCACCGGGGACACATTCTGTAGTATATTTTTGTGTGAGACAGTTCACAACCTTCTGATTTTATTGTAATCCCATCTCTATATAAATATGTATCAACCTTGTAAGATGGATGTCACAATAAAGCAAAGAGGGAGGTAGACCCGGTGGCCGGCCAAGGTCAGACTATTGCAACCAAAACCAATCTATCGAAACCATAACCTAAGATGAAAGGCTAGACACCGAGGCGCGCCGTCACGCCTGAGCAAACAAACAGCTTGACCAGCAGCCAATGAGATTCAAGGCCAGAGTAGACGGTTGAGGGTTGCTATATATAGGGGTCGTTAGAAAGTTTCGTCAGTTAGATAGATAGATAGAGAGTTCAGTAGTTGTTTTCAGAGCGACCCCGTTACAGTCGGTCGGATCACTCACCCCTATCCGCGATGTAGACTTAGGGCATCCGTGGCGTCCGGGTCCGCTGTCTTCGTCCGTGGTCTACCTCCTCCTCTTGGAGTTACTATCTAGACCTGCCTCTGTCTCTTTGCTGTCCCAGTGCGGGAATCCCATCACGCACCCACTACCACGACTGCACCCAGCACATTCCACATCGGGTTTACTACATATATATTTCTGAATATTATGACAGATATATCCTTATATCTATAAAAATGAAATCTAAAATCGATGTTTGTTATCGCGTTGCACAAAATCTACAGAATCAATCATTATGGAATTTCGCATGTAGGTAGCTAAGGATTTCGTTTAACATATAGGCTATTCAAAAAACTAAAAAGATTAATGTGCTTTTTAAAAAAGTAAAACCAAAAAGCGTTAGTTCCAGCCTTTTACAGCTTGGCGCCGCACTGGTCGCGACGATAAACGAATTTGATTGGTGAATAATTTTACATGTAATTTGTTAGTTTGTGTACATAATGAATGTTGTTAAAAGGTAAGATTATCCAATCGCCGTTAAACTTTAGGAAGTTATATTTACTATACTACTGGTAAGGTTTCTGGTTTGAATTTGATTTGAAATAAATTTTGGTTGCAATTTTATTTGCAAATTTTCTACTTTCACTCGCAAGTTGCGCTTCTAGCGGCTTATGGTGAAATTGCATTTATAAATTGTAAAAATGCTAAAATGTTTTCCAAGTATAATAAATTTATTTTTCAATTTGAGGATATAGTAATATAATATTCCGATGACGTTGTAAAAAAACTTGGCATTTCAATATTAATATATATTTAAAGAAAATATCTTATTTAAAATTTAATAAATGTTTTCAAAAAATTATGTTTTTTAAAAATATATTTAAACGCATATAACAATATCTATATACGTCCAGAAATCTATATATAGGTGGATTGGATGTTTTCTAGAATCGTTTTAACAAATATCTGTTAGGCAAATTTTTACTCGGGTAAAAACCGGGCGTAGCCGGGTACATTCACTAAATATAGTTATTTACAAATGTGAGAGAATGGATTCGCCCGGCCGCCGGCCGCCCACCGACCAATCAGGGCAGAGTTGGTGACACAGCTATGCCAAGTAGACAAGAAAAAAAGCCTCGCGGGAGCTTGCCCAAGATGACCTCCGGGAACTTCGTCCATCTTCCATAAACGACCATGAATTTATTCAACCTTATCGAGTATTTTTCAAGGTACCGGGAAAAAATGTTCACTAGATAAAACGATTATTTTGTAATGTAGAAAATTAGGAAAGACAAAATTCAGAATGACACGGCACACAGGGACCGGGAAAAAATGATCACTTTATCAGTTTCAAATTATCAAAATATATCTATTTCTTTTTATAAGTTTATAGAGAATTGTTTTAACAAATGTTCGTTAGACAGACCTTTACTCGGGTACCGAATAATATTGATTTTATTCAACTTATCGAGTATTTTTCAAGGGACCGGGAAAAAATGTTCACTTTATCGAGAGATTCGTTAGACAAACCTTTACTCGGGTAAAACACGGGCGAACCTGGGTACATCCGCTAGTATATATATATTTATAACTAATTAGGCATATCCTGACAATTAACATGAGCCTTTTTTAGATGCCAGAGCGCTATCTAGTGGAACAGATATCAACTAAACGTTGATTTAAACTGTTCCCTGATATTTTACCAGCCAATTTTCTTTATATATATCAAGAAAAGCCAAACCACAAACGCGTTTCGGGCTGTTGGCCCTCGTCAGTGTGGTGCAGGCTGTACCTTTGCGACCAAAAATATTTTGGTCCCCGAGGCTTCTTGAGAAATCAAAAAATGGGTATTTAAGGCCAAACTTGCATAAATATACTTAATTTTTTTATATATATTTTTTTAAGATTATTTTTCCTATATATATATGGTTACATTGCAAATACTTTCTGTAGTTGATTGCTAGCAAAAAAATGACATAAATTGTGGCAAAATATTATAACTATATCCAGCTACAAAAGAGAAAAAGCCAATTAAAAAAGTAGCTTGGCAACTTCGACAAGCTCGATGGATTCCCAATGTCCAGGACAGGCTCCTCAGAAGTATCAGAGTACGTACATCAGAGATACAGAGGTAAGAGAAGAGATCACCTGCCCTCAAGGATACCCGAATCTCTATGGGAAAGAGCTGGTGAAGAAGATACGAGTGTTCGTCTCCGGGCACTACAAATTTATTCTGAGGGAGCTGAGGCTTCACGACATCTACAACTTCTCCTTTATCGACGTGGCCATACTTCGCAAGGTCATGGAAGCTTACTGTTTCCCCATGACGGTCCGGCAATGGCGCGAGTTAACAGCCATTTTTCAATTCCACCATCCTTGCATCAACTATCGCCTCTTCCTCGACTGTTTCCGACCACGTCCCAGCTTCAACCTGCCCCGGCGCTACCACAATCTGCCTATCACCTTATGGCAGCGAACTCAATGCCTAGCGTCCAACATACCGCAAGAAACCTTGCTGCAAAAGGTGCGGGATGTGGGCTGGAGCGAGCGAAGCATCTTACTAGAGGAGCTAGGAGAGATGGATCGGCGAGGAGACGGCACGGTGGACTGGGACTACTTTCGACATGTACTGGACCACCACGGTGTCAAGATGGCGCATCAAAATTTCCTAGACCTTTCGATGATGGTACCGCGCGACTCCATCACGGGCCGCATCCTATACAGGCGGTTCCTGGAGGAATTCTGCAGACCGGAGCCCTCTGCTTCCTTACCGCCCCCTTGCCCCCCAGCCCCTTGTCCAAAACCCCCCGTCTCAGTACATCAGCATCATCAGTACCCCCATGAGCATTACTGATCCCAGTCGTTACGATGTGCAACAGGACTTAAATAGAGAGTTAATTACAAATAAAATATAGATAAGTGCGAATTTACCATACAAATATCCCATAATCCCAAGTGCACATGGTACAAGCACATGCGACCTCTTGTATTGAAGTTTTGCTGCATTACCTGTCAACACGTGTAGAAAGCACTTTGTATTACCAAGGTGCCAGTTTAGATTATTCTACACGTTGGTTGGGTTATACTTGTATGTGAGAAAGAATCGTTTAAAAAATAAATTATTTATATTATATTTATATTATTTTTCTTTTAAATTGAATGCTAGAGAGTTTCGATCCAGGGCACCGAGTTTCGACAGTTTATATAACCTTGCCACCAGATCGTTGTAAAATATCCTGATCAGATCTAGCCATTCTTACAGATGGTAATAACACTGATGATAATTGATAAGTTTTACTGACTGGTCTTGTCCACTTCATAATCAAACAGCTTTCAATTGAAATATTTAATTTGTTTCTAAGTTTCAAATATGTGCTCTTTATACACAACATTATTTATATATATATA
>CP092873.1:59441285-59508777 GCA_030710605.1 Cordylochernes scorpioides | reverse complement strand
AGTGTTAAAATTATATATTATTTCTATGAAATTCTGGCAGGAAGGAGAGATAAATGCAGTAATATAAAGAACTTTAAACCAGCATTATTTTTGTGTTCATAAACATCACCATATACGTATTTAACATTGAACCAAGGGGATGTGTGGAAGGATGGTCTAAACCGTTGGTTTTCAACCTCTACGACCCGGGTTCGATTCCCGAATTGGGCACTTTTTTTTCTGATTTAAAAAAAAATGCTCCAATGGCCCCCGATTCTTGCAAAAGCCCAACCC
Source organism: Cordylochernes scorpioides (assembly GCA_030710605.1). Lineage (NCBI taxonomy): Eukaryota > Metazoa > Arthropoda > Arachnida > Pseudoscorpiones > Chernetidae > Cordylochernes > Cordylochernes scorpioides. The sequence continues at coordinate 59,508,504 of CP092873.1, read as the reverse complement.
CACCAGCGAGAGCAAGTAACAAAACGGGGTTCTGGCACGTTTGTAAGTGCAAAGTCGAACTTCTTTTCACATGTGTATACATGTGGTGCACTTACAGTAAAAGCAGTCACCTATTTCTATCCACCATGATTATCATGTCCTGTACCACGTGTACTAGGGATAAGCAAAAAAAAAAAAAAAAAACATTGAACCAAGCTTTGAAACCTAGACCTGCCCGAATGAACGTTTCGCCAAAATGGTTTTAACAAAGGTTTATTATATGAGAGTAGAGAAGCGAGAGAAATATTAATATATTCGATATGAAAGAAATTCGTTAAAATAATATATTAATCATTGTCTGCAATGTGTATCAGGAGAGTGACTCCTTCCAGACCTAACTCTATCGCGTAGCGGCAAAGTTTGATCATAGATGTCAAATAATGACAGTAACAAATAATCTACATTATATCTCGATATATAAAAGAGACCAACTTGAGGGTGAAATGAGGATAATTACAATCGTTTATAATTTATATATATAAATGTATTAAAATATATATGGTTGATTATTTCAAAAGTTCCATGTAAGAAAGTTTGAAAATCCAACTTTTTTTTTTTTGCTTATCCCTAGTACATGTGGTACAGGCCATGATAATCATGGTGGGTAGAAGTAGGCGACTGCTTTTACTGTAAGTGCACTACATGTCTACACATGTGAAAAGCAGTTCGACTTTGCACTTACAAATGTGCCAGAGCCCCGTTTAATTACTTGCACTCGCTGGTGAGATTGGACTTTTGCAAGAATCGGGAGCCATTGGAGCATTTTTTTAAATCAGAAAAAGTGCCCAATGCGAGATTCGAACCCGGGTCGTAGCGGTCGAAAACCAACGGTTCAGACCATCCTTTCACCGACCCCCTAAAAATCCTACTTGAATAGACTAATAGGATCCATGAATCGAAGCCTTCACATTTACCAAAATAGGTATGGGGGTGTCTTAGAGATGGTCACCCTCCGTCGTTTGTATTTAACGGCAGAGACATATGGTACTATGTGAAAAATAATTTTAAAAATAAAATTAAAAAAAAGTCAGGTGTTGGTATTAAAATCGAAAAAGGCATATCCTGACCTTAAGATGGCAGAGCGCCTTCAAATGGAACAGAAATCAACTAGACGTTGATTTAGCCTGTTCCCTGATATTTGGCCAACCCATTTTCTTGATAAATCATCAAATGGAAAACCTTTCTGGTATAGGTATCCCTTTTTCTCTCAAGTCAAAAGGGCAGGTACTAAATATCCTAAATTTTATAAAATACTAGCGGATGTACCCAGCTTCGCCTGGGTTTTACCCTAGTGAAAGTTTACCTAACCAGTACTTGATAAAAATTATTTTTCGAGCTTACATCCACTCTCTACTTAAACTTTTTTTATAAAGATAAGCTGTACCCGTTTACACGTTGCTGTGTTTGTACAAAATGGCAGTTTTGATACCTCAAACATAATTTATTAATGATCAAATGTATACAATACATCAAAATGAAAATTAATAATGAAATTATCCCTACTTATAAGTCATTTGAATATAACATATGTACAAAACATAGATATACATAGTTAATGGTAGAATAAACATGCTTCTTCATTTGTGATATTAAACAATATTGCAAACTAATTTCAATGTTTAAAGTATAATATATGAGAGAGGCAAACCTACAAGTTGTTGACGCCGCAAAATCCCCAGAGAGAGTGTTTTTGTTGCATCATTCTGTGACTCACACAAGGCTTGCATCAGACTTCCGGCCGACACCAAAACCTGGGGGAATTGCCTTCCTTTGCCCGGGTCATTCGGCTATTTCTTTATAAGTATAAAATATTTAATTCATTGAATAGGAATAATTTTTTTTTGTATCTCATTTATATTTATTTGAATTTTATATTTAAACGAAAGACTCATTATTTCTTTTGATTTGTTATCTATATACGTTTATATATCGTATATATCGTTTTGCACAATTACTTAATCTTTTTAAAATAAAGTACAATACTTAAATGAAAATATGTTTCTTATACAATCTAAAATTATTAAATAAACTTTTAAATCGGTAACCTTTATGAGTACCTTTAATTATATATATGTGATGAGGTCCTGTTGACTCTTGTAGAATCCTGTCGACTAAAACTGTGGTGAAGTATCCAGTCGACTTAAACTATGGTGTGAGTCCCTGTCGACTCTCGCTATACTGTGTTGACCGAGAGGAACAGTCAGGATGGGGAGTTTTCCAGTACCTCTCTGCACCTTGGAAGACCTTTAACAGTTCTCATAAAGTACAGGCAGTCGTGGTCGAGGCAGAGTGGAAAGCTTGAAAATGTCCACACAAAAAACGAAGACACAGTTGCACTAAGAAAGTTCCGTGAACAGATAAAAGTTGAGCTAGGAGCGAAAGATGGAGATAGAAGAGTTCTTACTGGGCTACATGGTCGATGAGGTGGACCTGGGGTACAACCGACGAGGGCTCACGCAGATGGTGAAGTGACTGTCAAGTGACTGTATTTTTGGCTAGGACGGAGGCTTTATATACGTTTTCTGAGAAAGGGAGTATTGCATTTCACCAGATGTGAAGAGCGTGGATCGTCTGGCGAAATTCTAAACTGGCGCCGTCCTGACAGTTTCCAATCTATCTTTAGATGTTGTTTTGTGACTTCCATCTATCTCGAATTTAGACGTTTTTGACTTCTATCTCTTTAGCTCAACTCTTAATCTATTAAAGAGTTTTATTTATTTATCCTCAGTTTGTACAAAGTACATTACATATGATGATGTAATGACACATGTCAATTATGCGTATAATCATTTACAGATGTGTTTCTATTATACAACATTAAAATCTTGTTATAAGTTATATACAATATGGGGTTGTTGGCTTAAATTACCATATATATGTATTTAATTATATATAAGTACCTTTAATCTCGATAATCTTTATAAGAATAAAATATTTAATTCATTATATATATATATATAAATAGAAATTTAATTTTTAGTATCGCATTTATATTTATTTGAATTTTATATTCAAACGATATTCATTATTTCTTTTGATTTTTATATATCGTATATGTAACGTTTGGAAGATTACCTTTTTGAGATGGGTTGAGTTGTTGATTGATTGAATTGTGGTGGGCGCAGTCGTATTTGCTGAAGTGGTAAGGTATTCATACAGGGGAAAAATAACAAAGACACAGAATTGAATTGAAATAGGCCAGCGATCAAGGGAGAAAGGGGTTGAAGCTATTTTGCGGATTTGACTAATCTATGGCTGTTCACATTATTGAGGATTGGACTTATCTGATGGTTGAGAAGATGGGTGTTGGCTCCAAACCTCTCTCAATGGCGGCGAGCTCCTGACTGGTCTCAATGGTGCCACGTTCCTGACTATCTAAACTGAGTTCGCGATTTAACACGAAAACTTCTCAGGGTTTTGATTGGCTGGTGGTTGTCTCGTGTAAGCTTTCCATTGGTTCCTAGCTAATCCTCCTGGACTCTGATTGGGTCTTTGCTAATCTTTTGTCCCCGGCTTGTTCTGACATGATCCCGGAAGGACTAGGTTCTTGAACCCAGTTTTATGAGTTACTGGATAATAAAACCTGCTAATGACCGTTTCTCTTTGATGGCCTTTCTCTCTAAACCTTTCTCCCAGATTTCTATGCCTTGTTTTTATTAAAATCTTTAGATTATACATTGCATACATATTGTGGTGGGCTTACATCCAGTTATGTACAAATTATGACATATATATCGTCTTGTACAATTATTCAAACTTTTTTTAAATAAAGTACAATACTTAAAATAAAATATGTTTCTTATACAATCTAAAATTAGAAAATAAACTTTTAAATCGGTAACCTCAAGGAGATAGCCATTATAAAGCACTAATATTTGAATTAGTTTTACTTAATATATTAGCCCTGAAAGACCCAAGGTCATCAGGCGTGGAGCAGACTTCCTGCCAAAACCTAAGCCTATCTCCGTCGCAATGGGGGCGCTGCTTGCGAGTTAAATCTGCAAATCTGCAAATAACTCTAAGGATATTCAAGAAATTATTTTTCAAAAACCTTCCCGGGGATATACCTAATAATATCCCAAATTTTCACGGCGATTGGATGTATGGTTTTTGAATCTATAGAGTGCAAACATACAGACAGACAGATATTCAATTATATATATATATAAATATATATAGATAGATTGTTCGATAATATTTTTCACCAACGGTGTATCAACATCCGAATGAATGCTACTAGGTCCTGTAAGTCAAGATAGACGATTAATCACCATCAAGATTTGAGCCAAAGATTTTTCATCTTTGGGAAGCAGCCTAACAGCGCTGGTCGTCCATGCGGAAACAGTTGTCCCAGATTGTGGGTGGCTTGCCGTGAAGGCAGTATAGCTCGGGACGATGGGTGGGAAAAGATCGACGGCGCTTCTCTTGCGTCCAGAGAGGTGGAGCTATCTTTGAATGCAGGAAGTAGGGGCGCAGTGAAATGGTCCATTCGGGATTGAGAAGGGATCGGGGAGTGCCAGGAGTGTTAGGGTAAATGTAGCAGCGGTTGACGGCCTGACAGCGCAGTCCGTCACACAGAGAGCAGCGGTTTGGCATCCTCGTCTCCACGTGGCCAATTGTAGACAAATAGTCGCCTTTCGGCTTGCTAGAGACCATTCCCAGCTGGTTCATAGCAGTTAAAAGATATTACCATATCAAACCCTTCATCGCACATAAATGCCTTTTAAACAGAGTAAAAGGTGGCGCCACAATTTATTTTATTGAAAGGAATTACAGAAGCTGCCGGGCATGGCCCCGCATGGCAACGACCCCCCTCATCCTCGAAGATGACGATCTCCTGCTCCGCTCCGAGATCTCCGCGACAGAGATCGCCACCGCCATCCGCCGCCTGCCGCTCGGAAGGGCCCCCGGATGGGACGACTTGCCCTGCGAGTTCAACATGGCCTACGAGGACTTCTTTGTCAACGCTCTCAAGCGCGTCTACGAGGCCTCCCAACTCGGCGGGGTTTTGCCTACATCGACGCGGCACAGCACCATCTGCCTGGTCCCCAAGTCTCGCGGCGGCCCTGGAATCTGCGGCTACAGGCCTATCTCGCTCCCCACGGCGTACTACCGGATCCTGGGCAATATCCTCCTCCGGCGTCTGCAGCCCCATCTTCCGGTTCTGGTACCTCAGTGCCAGACCTACGCCCCTTTCCGGTAGATCCCCTTCTTGGAACATCGCGCGTGTGTGCGACGAGGTCGACGCGGCTGTGAGGAAGGCTCGCCGCTGGCCGTCATTTCCACCGACCTCGAGTCTACCTTCGACACCCTAGACCGCGGCTTCTTGGTGTCCCTGATGGTCTCGCTGCGGCTGCCACAGGTCTTCATCGGGTGGTTTCTCCTTCTCTATGCCGGAGCGGACGCGACAGTCCGAGCCGGGGGCCTCCACACCACACCCTTCAAGCTTCAGAACGGTGTGAGACAGAGCTGCGTCATCAGCGCCGCAATGTTCAGCCTCGCCACAAGCCCTCTCCTACGTCGTCTTGAGCAAGCGCTCGGCCCCGGTAATATCCTCGCCTACGCCGACGACATCGTCCTGCTCATCCGCAGTGAGGAACAGTTCGACTTGGTGACCTCCATCTTCGAGATCTTCCGGCGCGCCTCCGGCATAAAGGGAAATTTCACCAAGAGCAAAGGTATATGGTGCGGTGCCTGGCGTGTCCACAACGACGCTCTACTCGGCATTTCCTGGTCGTCGGTCGAACTGAAGGTGTTGGGCTGCAATGTGACGCCAGGAAATCAAAACTCAGCCCAAGAAAGACATATCCTGGTCCTGCTCGAAGCTGCTATAACGAGGTGGTCTCCCTACACCCGCGGCATCTCTCTCGTCGGCCGGGCCAGAGCCGCCAACTCCTTGGTTCTCCCCTCAATGGTCCATCACATCCACGGCTACCTGCCTACCGACCGTACTATCCACAAGATCCAGGCACGTCTTGCGCGGTTCATCTGGGGGTCGGAGCGCACAGCCTGGTTTCCTGGTAGCGTCCTGGCGAGACCTGTCTCTCTTGGAGGATTCGGCCTCATCGACATCGAGACCCAGCTGCGGTTGTCGTGCTTCAAGGGCGTGCAGGCCGCACTGCGTGGAAGCCGTAATACCTACTCTTGGCTGGTCGAGAGCGATGCGTGGGTATATCCACCTCCATCCGGGTCCTGGCTCTCGCCACGGCGTCTCCGGCTTCTTAAGATCTGGGAGGCGGTCGCTGACATCTTCACGCAAGACCACTCTGTGCTTACACTACATCAACTCCTGAACCTCCCCATCATAGGTGGCTGCCGCCTTCTCCGGCCACCCGACCTTCTCGCTCCTACCCGGTGGGTCAGTGCCTGCATTGGGGACTTCGCTGGCCCTGCCCCTCCCCTAACTCGGCCTACGCGCTGCGCCCTGGCTGACGCCGCGTCGCTGACCAGCTTCTTCCGTCATCTTATTGACGAAAATATACGCTGGACCTACCGAGTAAACACCATCGGCCAAGCCGTAGTATTGCGCGGGACGACTACGCCGTTCTTGCGAGTCATCACCCAAACTTCCCGTCGCATCTTAGAGCGCCCACGCCTGACTGCCCTGCCCATCGTCCAGTTCGCTAGAAGGTGGGAGGAAAATATAAACCTACCCATCAACATCGGCTGGTCGTCGCTCCGGCGCTGCGCCTTCTCCGGGCACAACGCGGACGTGGCAGTGAGGCTAGCTCTGCACACCCTGCCCCATCCAGCCCATCCAGCATCGGCACAACAGTCTTGCATCGCCTGTGGGTCTGGCGACCTGTCACTGGTTCACCGGTACTGGTCCTGCCGCTACATCAGGCCTCTCATCCGGGAGGCATTCACCATCATCGGGCGGCCCCCTGACCTGCAGGGCTGGGTCTTCGGGCATGGCCTAGACTATGACGCCCTGGCCATCCTGGCGTCTGCCAAGACGCGCATCTATAGGTACTTCCTCGGCGCGGAACTGAGGAGTGTACAAGAAGACCTCTCCTTGTCTGGAGGAGGACTCTCTCAAGGTGGGGAAGCCTTCCTTGCTGAAGACATTTGTATATATATTCCCCTACACTTTATATGCCCTTTTACTCTTTTATTTTTCCACCTTTGTAAAATTTGATTAAAAAGAATCAATAAAATTGTTTAAATTGTCAATTGTCTTCTATAATTATCTAAAGACCTAATTCTTGCGATCGTGAAAAATAACTACATTATTAATTTTCTGTAATAAGATATTCCTGTCCAAAAAGGGTACCAATAACGTTTTTAAAAATGCATCAAAAAAATTAATGAACAAAATTCGATGCATTTATTTATTATTTTATTTTTTAAGACGAGATAGGGTCGGCGCACTTTTTGAACATAAAGTACAATTATATACACTAAGTGATACCGAATTAATGGACAAAAAGTTGTGAATGTCTGGATAAAGAGAGTACACTAGTAACAAACAATAAATGGTATTTTTAAAAACAGAATACCCTATACACTGAGCGACATCGATGTCAACTCGATATGTTGACTATGTCTACACGTCTTGGTACTGACTCAATGAGGATGGTGTCCTGAGGGATGGCTGCCCTGTCAACCTTTGTCATCAGCATAATGTCAATCATACTCATTTATTAATACAAAGCAATAACGTGCCATCTATATATAAAGAATGAAGACATTAAGACGCGAATGTTTCTTTTCACAAATAAATCAAATTTCTACTGTCCTTACTGCGATAAAAAAAATATTGAGAGGGCTTGGCTCATCAGTGGTGAACCCTCCCAGCGGTTTCGCCAATTTAATCCACCTTTTTTAGAGCTCTGATACTGTATTGGATCATTCTGCCTACCCCCTTCAGTGTAGCATATAAAAGCAGAATGATCCAATACAGTATCAGAGCTCTAAAGAAAGACATATCCTGGTCCTGCTCGAAGCTGCTATAACGAGGTGGTCTCCCTACACCCGCGGCCTCTCTCTCGTCGGCCGGGCCAGAGCCGCCAACTCCTTGGTTCTCCCCTCAGTGGTCCATCACATCCACGGCTACCTGCCTACCGACCGTACTATCCACAAGATCCAGGCACGTCTTGCGCGGTTCATCTGGGGGTCGGAGCGCACAGCCTGGTTTCCTGGTAGCGTCCTGGCGAGACCTGTCTCTCTTGGAGGATTCGGCCTCATCGACATCGAGACCCAGCTGCGGTTGTCGTGCTTCACATGTATATTTTCACACAAAAAAAAATCATAAAGCCATCCCAAGTATCAAAAGGAGAAAAATATTTTGATATTAACTTGAGGCGTTTATCGAATAACAAACAGGAAAACAATTTTTGATTTTTATATAAATAGATATATATTTGATACGTTAGGAGAGTTTTCAATTTTAAAGGTTTTTTTTTTTGCTAACTCTCTCTCTCGGTTGAGCGGCCACGCGGCGCGCTAGCTCCGCGTTTCTTTGAGTCTGAGATGGAGGCCATGGAGACTACAAACCCCTTTGGAGTATTGGCTGAAAGCTAAGAGAATGGGCTGCAAGCCTATATGAACCTCACAGAAAACCCTCAAGTATCCGCCGAAAAATCGGCAAAAGATTCAGAAATGGCTGAAAGCCATTCTGATTCGAACAATCGTAAAGATGCTAATTCTGAGCCGGCGGCGGACGGCGGGCATGCAAATTCTCGCCGCAATTGGGCTGATTGCCCGGAACTGAACGACCAGCTTCCCGATGGCGAAGATGGAATCTTACCACAGTTGGAGGATTAAAGAAAAGGCCACATGACCCCGACCACGCCAATTCGGGGACGAAAAAAGGCTGCGTCCAGGCACCGAGAATCACTACAAAGACCAGCAGGCCACGAGCCACGCAAAGGCCCAGCAAAGTACACGAATGCCAGACCACCAGGCAGAAGCAGGCAACCTTCCGAGCAAGGTCGGCAGCGGGGCAGGCCTGGAGTTCTGCCCAAACTTCACCCAGGAACAGTAGTTCCGGGCATTGGAAGCCAAGCTGGGCAAGGGCACCGTCTACCAACTGACGAAGATGGAGGGGCAAATCCTAGCCGGCCTCTCCAGTGTCCAGAAAGCCGACAAGCTCGTGGAGGATGGGCTGGAGATCGAGGACGCCCTCCTGCGAGCAACACCACTGAAGAAGCGGGCAGAACGTATCGTGATCGGGAACGTTCCGTTCTTCGTTGAAAACCTGGACCTCGTGGCAGCCCTGCGGCCCTACGGACAGATAACATCCATCGTCCAGAAAATGATGGAGCTGGGCGAGTCATACTGGGCTGACGCACGGCGTGAGGCCTTCATCACTCTAAGAGACGGTGTGAAGCTCTCACACATCCCAGCCTGTCTCGAAATCAAATCCAAAGGAGCGACTAGCCACATGTACGTCACGTATGGCATCAAGTGCTCCTTATGCTATAAGACGGGCACAAGCGTGCCAACTGCCCCCGGAAGACTGGCGTCCAAGAAGCTAACCTGCTTCTACAAGTAGAACCCCCCGCTGGTCCTAATAACGCCGGAGGAAGGCAGCCCTCCTCCTCGAACGCCATGCCTGCTCCAGTACCAACGCCAGCCGCAGTTTCATCATCGACAGCTGCTCCGATCCCAGATGTATCACCAGAACCACCCGCAGCGCCACCAACTCCAGCTGCTCCAGAGACCCTACCTACTGCTTCTGTGGACCCAGCCCTCCTACATCAAAGCAGTGCCGTGGTGGCGCTCGGAAGACGCAGAAAAAGTCCAACGTGACCTGGACGCAGCTCAACTAACTCCTTGAGCGCATTCCTAGCAACATCTTGGACAAGTCTGGGCTCGAAGGGCTTGAAAGAGAAGAAGTCTTGGACGCACTAGCCTCATTCCCCGGTCTGAAGAGCCTAAAAACAAGATCGGAAGTGAGCAGATTACCGCCCTCAACAATACTGCCCAGGAGCTAATCGACGCCCTGCCCGACTCCAACTGCGCTCTCTACAAGCGCCTATCGGACGTTCGTGCCCAGACGAGGAGCGCCCAATGAGCTTCCGTCTGGCATCCATCAACGCCCGCGGGCTCGCCGCTCGCGAGAGGAGCATAGAGCTCTGCCACTTCCTGCGCCAACATAGCGTAGACGTCGCCTTCATCCAGGAGACCAACGCCTCGTCGCTGGACTCCATACAACATCTGTGTCTGGGCTACAGCGCCGTCATCGTGCCCCCCACAGCCCTCAGAGGTTCGGGCCTCGCCTGCCTCTTCGCCCCGGGGTCGCTGTCCTGCGACAGCGCGTCCTGTGGCCAGATAACATCTCCATCGTCTCCATCGTCATCCGCGGTCAGGAAGTGCGCGTGATCAACTGTCACCTAACACACATTCCTCGCGAGCGGCTTGAGCAGCTGGAGTCCATCACGGCAGTCGCGATCCAGGAGGACGCCTGGGTGGTGGGCGACCTCAACATCGACGATCAGAGCACGAGCGACACGGCATCCGGCTCGGTGGAGGCCCTCACGGAGCTTATGGAACAGACAGCCCTGATTGATGTAGCCACCCTCTTTGACGCTGCAAACCTTCCAACTAGAGTGGCGAGCTGCAGGTGTCGAGTTGACACCGCTCGCTTGGACAGAATTCTCCTGCCATCGAGACTCCTGTAGAGAGTGACACTGTACAAAACCATCTATTACAGACTCTCTGACCATCGAGCTGTCCTCGTCCAGCTGGGTCCGCATCCTTTCCCTCGTCAGCCCTGCGTGGCCGCTATGCTTCGCTCGGTGCTGGTGGATGAATATCTGCTGGCAACAATAGAGAGAACAGCTGAATCTTTTGCGGACATGTCCAGCGAAGCTTTGTGGATAAGATGGTTGAATATCAAGGCCGAATTCCTGGCGGAGGTGAGGTCACTCCATGTCTCAAGCGTCGCCAACTACGACCACATCTCGCGCGCCGGGCGATTTCTGCATGCCAGGCTGGAGGCAGCATCGTCAACCGCCGATTACCCATCGCTGTCCGACCTTGTGCGTTCGCATCGCGTCCGAAAGCCCGCCTACACGAATATCCGGGATGAGAATGGCAGCATCATCGAGGGCGGGGAGCTGCGACGACTAGCATACTCCATCTACCAGCGCCGCTTTGCCCGTGAATCCAGTGACCCCGTCGCCGCCGCTGAATTAATCCGGGGGACGACCACCCCCCTCACTCTGGAAGAGGATGATCCACTGAACCGCCCTGTTATCACCGGCGCAGAGATCGCGGCGGCCATCCGCCGACTACCGCTCGGAAGGGCTCCCGGGTGGGACGACTTGCCCTGCGAGTTTCTGATCGTCTACGAATACTTCTTCGTTGAGGCTCTCAGGCGCGTCTTCGAGGCCTCCAAACTCCGTGGGGCTTTGCCTTCATCGATCAGGCGCAGCACCATCTGCCTCGTCCCCAAATCCAACGGCGGCCCTGGTCTCAGCGCCTATAGGCCGATTTCTCTCCCCACGGCAGACTAGGCAACATCCTCTCCAGCGTCTGCGGCCCCATCTTCCCGTCTTGGTGCCTCGGTGCCAGACATACGCAGTCCCGAAGAGGTCTCTCCAGTTGGAACGTGGCGAGAATAGCCTACGAGATCCACAGGAATGAGTCGGAGCTGGCTGTAATCTCGACGGACCTAGATTCGGCCTTCGACACCCTAGACCGAAGCTTTCTAGTGTCCCTGATGGTCTCCTTGCGGCTGCTACCAGCCTTCATCAAGTGGTTCCTCCTCCTGTATGCCAGGGCGGATGCGCCGGTACGAGCCGGAGGCCTCCACACAAGACCCTTACATCTGCTGAACAGGGTGAGGCAGGGCTGCGCCGTCAGCGCCGCTCTGTTCAGCCTCGCCACTGGCCCTCTCTTGGTGCGCCTCGAGCGAGCGCTTGGCCCCGGAAACGTCTTCGCCTACGCCGACGACATCGTGCTGCTCATCAGGCGCGACGAGCTCTTCGACGTGGTGAGAAACATCATCGAGGACTTCCGGCGCGCCTCCGGAATAGACGTCAACTTCGCTAAGATCAGAGGCCTATGGTGCGGCGCCTGGCTGTCGGGCGGCGTCCTTGCAAGGCCAGTCTCCGTGGGCAGCCTCGAACTCCTGGACATAGGGACACTGCTTCGCCTGGCGTGCTTAAAGGTCGTGCATGCGCGCTGCGCGGAAGCCTCAACGCCTACTCTTGGCTCGCTCTGAGTGGGACGTTGATGTCTCCTCCGACATCTGAGACTTGGCTTCCACCTCGGCGCCGCAGGCTCCTCCGGCTCTGAGAGGCCGTCTCGGAGATATTGGAGCTGAACCACCGAGTGCTGCCGCCCCATCAGCTCCAGGAGCTCCATGTCATCGGGGACTGCAGGTTCCTTCGGCCTCCAGATCTCTTGGTCGCATCACGGTGGGCGGGGTTGCGCGTTGGTGACATCACCAGCTCTTCATACCTCCCTCTGCGCACCACCCGCGCCACCCTAACTGACGTCGCGGCACTCACCACTTTCTGCAGCCGGCTTGTAGAGCAGAACCGGAACCATACCCACCGTGTTGACAACATCGAGAATGCCATTGTGCTGCGCGGGACCGCCACTCCCCCCCAGCGCCTAACCACCCGCACTGCCCGACGCATGCTGAAGCGTCCAAGCCTGGCTGCACTTCCCATCACCCAGCTGCTGGGCCGGTGGCTCCCTCACGTCAGCATCCCCATCTCCATCAGCTGGTCTTCTCTCCGGCGAGGTGCTTTCTCGGGGCACAATGCCGATGTTGCTGTGCGGCTGGTCCTGCACGCTCTTCCCCATCCAGCGCATCCGGCCTCAGCCCGGGAGTCCTGCATCGCCTGTGGGTCCAGAGACCTGTCACTGGCTCACCGCTACTGGTCATGTAGGCGGATCAGGCCTGTCATCCTTGAGGCCTTCACTATCATCCATCGGCCCCCTGACCTGCAGAGCTGGATCTTCGGGCATGACCTGGAAGACGACGCCCTGGCCATCCTGGCGTCTGCAAAGGCGCGGATATATAGACACTTCCTGGCCCTGGATTTGCGGGGGGGTCCGAGAAGAACCTCTCCTGGTCTGGAAGAAGACCCTATCAAGATGGTGGAGCCCTCTTCATTCATAATTCATTGTTTATAATCTCTTTTTTTTCATTCTTTCTGTAAAACCTAATTGACAAGATGTCAATAAAAAGTGTTTCAATCTCTCTTTCTCCTCCAAAGATTATATACCATATTTTCCATTTATTCTAACGCCGATAATAATGAAAATAATTATGTAACTCAAGATTTACTTAAACTATTCTCAGATAGCCTTTTGATTCTTGCGTAGAAAATATTCGTATGGAAGTTTAACTATAACGAATGAAGACATTAAGAGGCGAATGTTTCTTTTCACAAATAAATCAAACTTCTATTGTCCTTACTGCAATGAAAAAAATATTGGGAGGGCTTGTCTCATCAGTGGTGAACCCTCCCAGCGTTTTGCCAATTTAATCTACCAGACCGTTTCTTTAGAACTCTAAAACTATAGTGGCTCTCTCACTCTGCTTTTATATGCTACACTGAAGCGTGGAATCTTAGAAATGATATTTAAAGCAAACTATGGACATAAGCTTTTAGGACAGTAGAATTACATTTGAATATTTGCATCGAGCAATGCTCTTCCGCAAATAATAAGGACAAGTTGAGCATTATTTAATACAAATCATTAACGTGCCATCTATATCTATCTATTAGAATCTAAGCTAACAAGATAGGGATAATAATGATGATAATGCTATTGATACAAAAAAAAATAGTAACCAAATATACTGAAAGAGATTTATGCATTTCTCCATTTATAAAATAATAGATAACTGGTATATCATTCGATAATTGTTTATTTAGACCAGAACAGGTTTAAAAGAGAAATAGGCTAAATCAGCATCTTTATATGAAAGAGAAGGAAGACATTTACGTGAATTACGCTAGAGAGGCCATGTGTTATTTGATAAATATTAAATTATACAGGTCTACAAAATTTTTAAAAGTTTTTGATGTTTGAGCATTTAAAATTCTTTTTGGGTAATCCAATGGCGCTGATTCCGAATCTGCTCCTAGTTTTTCTGTATGTCATCAAAATCTATAGATAATGACCATAAAGTGTATTTCACCAAAATAATATTTTCATAAAGAAAATTGCCAAGTCATCATGATTGTTTCATTTTTTTTACAATCATCACATCTCAAAGTTCTTCTAAAATATGCGCCATTAACTTCATATAAAAATAAAATTTTAACAATTAAAACAAATAAATCACTTCCAAACATTATACCATTCCTTTTAATTATATATTTCAAAAATTAAATAAGTATTTAAATTTTTAGTGAAAATATATTTTATTCACACAGATTAACTGGGATTTCAAAGCGGATACAACAAGTATCCTTGTTTTTTATGCATGTGGGATAGTAGGGCACGGCAAATACATTGGAAAACAAACAAATGGCTTCTTCGAGATGTACTTACAGTCGGAAAAGCTAATGTGATTAGCAAACCTTTGATGTCTCGGGAAAAATCATTCTACCACCATTACATATAAAGCTAGGTTTATGTAAGCAGTTTGTAAAGGCTCTAGATAAAGATGGAGAATGCTTCAAATATATATGTCGTTTTTTTTTTTTTTTTTTTAGATATTAGCCTAGAAAAGATAAAAGCAGGAGTTTTTGACGGACCTCAAATCAAGAGGCTCCTGAATGACAAAAAAATTCTAATAACCATGAATGGAATTGAAAAAGCAGCATGGTCAGGCTTTAAGGCTGTAGTACTTTAATTTTTTTAGGTAATAGAAGAGACGATAATTACAAAGAGCTTGTCCAAAATATGCTTAAAAGCTATGAAGCTTTGGGTGTAAATATGAGTATTAAGGTTCACTACTTGCATAGTCACCTGGACAAATTCCCTGATAATCTCGGTGCATATAGTGATGAACAAGGCGAGCGATTCTATCAAGACATGAAAGTGGTGTAAGAGAGATATCAAGGTGTCTGGGACTGCCACATGATGGCAGATTACTGCTGGAATCTGTCCCGCGACCTGCCGGAATACACTTATAAGAGAAAATAAAAAATATTGAAATCCATGAAGGATTGACTGTAGCATTTTTCATTTTTTGTATAGATTCGGTTTTCTTATACAAAAAGTAAATAAAGTACCTTTTGGTATGACGTTCTCAGTTTTTATTTGCGTTCAATGTGTTTTTCGTACCGCTTATATGGACTGATGTACTACTTTGTGGCCTAAATATGTATATGTTATATCTCTAAAAATTGATCAGATACATAAAAACTAACATTATATTTGTGATCAGCACCTCAAATTACGTCAGAAACTGATGCATTATCAAAAGCATCTTTTTCAGTGTAGACCAGTGTATAATCTATAATTATAGATGTAAAATTCTAACTCTGCACTCTTTGAGGAGATATTTGAGGAGAAATGTTTGTAGACGAGACGTTTTAGACATCAAAAACACAGTAGCCATAGAAGAAATATGTAGCCCTAGAACATATGGAAATCCTGAAGGGTATATCAGCACCGGGCGAGATCCATAGTCCTCAGCAAGCAAACAGGAAGAAGGCTGCCGAAAGAGGGACCGGGGTGAGAGAATGCCATTGTAGAGGACCAGAACAAATATGGCACAATCCATTGGAGAAGGAAGGTCATCTCCAGACGGCAGTATGCTGAAGAATTCCATGGCTTTGTTTTTTACGATCAGGTCGTGCGGGGGCTTGTTTTCCTGACATTGTCCTGTGGGGCCACTTCCTCCTAGGCGGCCACGTCCAAGGCCTGGTCGTTCAACCAAGGCCGAAGATCAAAACTTGGCTTCAATCATGATAGCATCTTTAATATCTCCCCCCCCCCCTCCCCTTAAAAAGATAACGCGCATTCAAACATTGAATAGTACGCATACCTGCTATAAAGAGCAATAATGTCAATTCCCATCATCAAAAATGTACCAAAAGCGTTAGCTTCATTAAATTTTCAAATTTGTCAAAGTCCTTATTATAAGCTACGGAAACGTATTTTTTAGATACTATTTTTTTTGTGAAGAATAGAACGTATATTTCTATAAATACACCTAAGGTGGTGTCCCATAGTTTTTTTTTTAACTAATCCATGCGTTCAGCGCAAGGGTTTAAAAAAAAATTGTTTTTGGTGCATTTATAAATTGGAAAGATGCCTTTTTCCTCTCACATTTGTAATTAATAAATTTAAAACAATATAGCACGATATATAGTGGGACACGCAAATCTTCTGATATTACTATAAATGAGGTGACTAAAGCCAAAAATAAAGAAATCGAAGTTACTTAAACTAAAATGCTATTACGGTAGAATCTCTCATGAAAGGCCACCTCTCAAAACATAAAATACGGATTCCTCTTATCTCCCCAGAGGTAGTTTCTTATTGGAGGTTATATTAGATCAGGTCAGAGGTTGATTTTTAAAAAGTGGTCGCTCAGGGAGGTATAAAGCACTTTGAGAGGTCATGGCCTAAAGGTATGAATTGTCAGTAACCAAAACTCGTATTGAGAAATTTAGAACAAATTTTCCCTAATAATCCCCGATTCTTGTCCAACCGTGTGAAAGTGGCCAAACAGGACTTGGCACCGTGTACATGTAAAAGTTGAACTGCTTCTACATTATGGAGTACCTGCAGCATAAATGGCAATCCTCTCTACACGCTATGGCCTGGTACTAAATGTGTAGACATGTGGTGTACCTACAGTATAAATGTCACAACTTCTACACACTATTGCCTGGTACTATATGTGTAGAAATGTGAGTACTATTTATTTTTGGCAAGAAAAAAAAATGTGGCTCTTTAAAAACTTTGAAATTTTTGACTCTTCCGACCCAAAAGTTTGCCGACCCCTGCTCTAGACCATATAACTATGGGGGGGGGGGGGGGGGGGGGAAATGAGTCGTCAATTTTACTCTCTTCTTCTGCATATACATCTACCATGCTTTCACGTTCACCTATCTTTATGTTCGAACTTTATTTTACATTATATTCTCAATTTATTCATTTATATCTCATTTTGCAATCGCGCTTATTTTTCCTATTCTAAAGTATATAGCTATATGGAATAAATATCTTCAAATCTCTATACTTCACCTTTATATTTTATTTTCAACGTTGTTTTACGCCACTATGTCTTGATTCAAATCGTCCTGTTCTTATTATTTCTATTTTATGTTGGATTGTGTGTGTGATCTCTATTCTAAATTCATTTTTATCGTATTCCTATTTTTCCCTTTGCATAATTTATCTACAGTATTTATTCACACATATAAATTTTACTAGCGGAAAGAATATCTCTTTGAAATTATCAAGCAGAACAATATCGACATTTAGAGGTAATACAAGAGACAAATATTGATTTCTTCGTGATTTCTAACAGCAATGCTAACTTTGAATCTTATATAAATAAAAGTACCAATAAAGGAAATGGCTATATCTCTTTTTTTTTTAATAAAAAAATATAGTTTTCATACTAATTATACCGTTCTTAAAGATAGTTATATATGCGCAATCGAATTCAATATAATTAACAAGCTTATATTGTTCTAAAACGCGAACCTTGCGATCCAGAAGCTAACCTAATGACTATAAAGATTTTTTTGAGCAAGTTACCCGAAAATTATTTTAAAAGGGAAAATAGAATTCGGGTAAAAAGTTTATTTTAATTTAAGTTTTGCAAGCTTTCGAGCAATATTCTGCTCTTCAACGAGCAAG
Source organism: Cordylochernes scorpioides (assembly GCA_030710605.1). NCBI lineage: Eukaryota > Metazoa > Arthropoda > Arachnida > Pseudoscorpiones > Chernetidae > Cordylochernes > Cordylochernes scorpioides. The sequence goes on along the minus strand of CP092873.1, from coordinate 59,490,726 downwards.
TACTTTTATGTACAATATCTAAATGATATTTCTACAAAAATCTCTAAATATTCAATTATGTATTATAGACGAATGACCCGGCTTCGTCCGAGAATTCTCCCGAGTTCAATTTCCTTCATACTGAAAGAACATCAATAATAAATTGTAGAAGTGCCATAGAATAGCAATACAGAAATAACACATAAACCACAGGCAAAAAGTATGTGTGATGGCAAAAATTGTATTATATTAATATTTTGGTATTTGATTTAATTATTTTTTTGCAATCCATTTAATTGTTTCAAAATCACTATAAATCACTCGTACATACAGTAACGCTAATTTTGTAAAGTTTTTTTTTTTTTTTTATTGCATTGTGTGCACTTACGTAACTTAGTGATATAATTTTTTCTCTAAACACTGAATACTTTTGTAAAAAAAGTAGCACTTGTATAAAAAGATATTTCAAAAAAAGTAGAAGCAACTTTTAAAAAATGCAGAACGCTCATTGGTCGCTTAATTGGCCTGTATTTGTTACTTCGCCTCGATGTGAAATTTATAATTCTTGGCGACTTTGACATTAAAGGCAAGTTCGGGTGCAGTGATTTAAAAATAATCTAAAAGAATTTAACAAGGATAGAAATTTTATAGGAATCTCTCTATAAGGTCTTAAACCCTGATAACGACGGATTTACACGCGTCTCTGCAGGCGGAAACACGATCTTTAAGACGCGAATTGACCGGATTATGGCCACGGCAAACCTTACTCATGCCTTCAGTTATTGCTCTGTTTTTACCATACTCGATCTCGACCACCATATGCTTATAGCCGATATGTTCCTCACACCTTTAAAAGACGTAGAAGAAATAAACCCTATCGACAGAAAAAAAAATGAAATGAAAAATTTTGAAACTGTAATAAATTACGAATATAAATAATTCAGCCAAAACCTTAATTCCCTAAGTGTCTCATCGAAGTGTAAGTGTTACAAACAATTGGTGTGTGTGTACGACATCGCAGCTACCTGCCAAATTATCATGTTATAAAGACATTCCACCAACGCCCCGCACTAACAACAATCATAAATGGCAACGACGTATTACTCAATATAAAATATATCCTGAACTATGTTCATTCGTTCTAAAGAGGAAAATGTAAACCAGTTATCGCAACACTTTGAAGACATTAAAGCATACGTCAACATAGTTCCAGACAGAGAAATAAACTTTTTTTCGGTCACCTAAATAAAACTAATAACAAAAATAAAATACTCGAATCAATCAAAAAAATCTCCACCAGAAAATCCAGTGGTGAAGGCATAATTTCTGCAGAGATATACAAAAAAAAGTATTTATTGAACTCATCGGCTCCCTGAAAAGCGTTTTCACGCAAGCATACGAAAACAACTTCCTTCCAGAATATATGAAATGGGGCAAAACAATTCTACTTCCGAAAAGCCCGTTCCGAAAACAATTAAAGACTAGAGACCGATCATTCTGATGGATAGCGACTGTAATTCTCTACAAAGCCCTTCTAAATAGAATTAAGCCTTGTACCTACAGATAGTGCCTAAAGAGAAAAATTATGAAATTCCAGGAGAGGAACAATATTTGGCGTTTTGCCGATAATTATCACCAAAATTTACACCCGGATTCATACTAAGAGCCGAAAGTGTTAGAGGTGGTGGTTACTAAATTGTCCCTAAGATTTTATATGCGAGTGATTAAAATGGAGGAGAGTCGAATACCACGCGCATGCCTATCTTACCTCTGGAGAGAAAGTATAAAAAGAGGACGGGACATAATTTTGTAAGAAATCTTTAAATATTCTAGACAACAATGGATTTTTAAATTTGAAAAGTTGTTCACTTCCCACGGTAGTACAAAGCGACACCCTAAAAATAATTTGAACTACAATAGAACAATCTATTCAAAAGATTATGTGCAAATTTCGTCATCCATTCATCATAGTCACTTTATAAATATTTGAATAATTCAATATTAACTGAAACATAAAAATCACACTGCCGCTGAAAATTACGTTTCATAGCACAACTTAGACTCTTCTGGATTAATTTTTCTGAAAATTGCTCAAAACGTTAGAAACCTGATTGTCCCACAATTTGTGATTTATATAAAAATATAATACAATATTAAATTACACAACTAACAGCCTTACTGCCCTCTCATAATGGAATGTAGAGAAGAATTGTTGGACGATACCCTTGTGTTCCAACCCGACTCTCAACAAATGTACAACTGGTTAAATACTGCGCTGGCTGACTTTGCTTTTAAATGTTCTAAATTTTGTAAAGCTGAGAGTGATATTCGAAGTAACCTAACCAATCCGGTGGCTTCTATTGAACAACTGGGTGGATGACCAAATTAATTATCTCCTAAGACTTTATATTCCGACTTTAGACAACCCTCTAACCTTGATCCATCCATGTATAAAACTATAAATATGCCTGATAATTATGTATATATATTTTTTCAATTTTGTACTAATATTATTGTTATTAAAGAAAAATAACTGTTTGTATATAAGTTTATGCTAAGCCCATCCTTCCTTTTCCTCTTATTTGATACACTGTAAATAAAATTGTTGATTACTGGTACTATTACTGTTATTCCAGTATGTGCCCTACATTTTTGTTCGGAGAATCTGTATAAGACCAAAAGGTCTTAATAAAGCTTTTTGTTGTTGTTGTTTGCATTTTACCGATAATGGAAAATGCTATTTTTAACGCAAACACACAGAAAACAACTCTCGCCCCTGTCACCTTTGACTTAGAAAAGCTTTCGATATAAGTTTATAAACTCCTAAAACATTTAAAATTCGTCTAATTTAATGAAATGCAAGTGTATGGAACTGATATTAATGATAACGAAGCTCGAACAATAAACTCTCATCTAAGTCGCCACAGGCGTGAGACAAGGTTGCGGATTTTCCGCGCTTCTTTTTTTAATAGCCACGACACCTCTGATACAATAACCTCTGCACCACGCTGACGAGGGCCAACAGCCCGAAACGCGTTCGTGGTTGACTTTTCTTGATTAATCAAGAAATTGGGTTGGCCAAATATCACGGAACAAGTTAAATAAGCATTTAGCTTATTTTCGTTCCACTAGATGGTGCTTTGCCATCTAGAAATGCTCATGTGAGGCTAGTCAGGATATGCCTTTTTTGTTTTTAATATATATATATATATGTCATAATTTGTACATAACTGGATGTAATCCCACCACAATATGTATGCAATGTATAATCTAGAGATTTTAATGAAAACAAGGCTTAGAAATCTGGGAGAAAGGTTTAGAGAGAAAGACCATCAAAGAGGAACGATCATTAGCAGGTTTTATTATCTCAGGAACTCACAAAACTGGGTTCAAGAACCTAGTCCTTCCGGGATCATGTCAGAACAAGCCGGGGACAAAAGATTAGCAAAGACCCAATCAGAGTCCAGGAGGATTAGCTAGGAACCAATGGAAAGCTTACACGACTCGACCACCAACCAATCAGAGCCCTGAGAAGTTTTCGTGTTAAATCGCGAACTCAGTTGAGTTAGTCAGGAGCTCGCCGCCGTTGAGACCAGTTTGGAGCCAACACCCATCTTCTCAACCATCAGATAAGTCCAATCCTCAATAATGTGAACAGCCATAGATTAGTCCAATCCGCAAAATAGCTTCAACCCTTTCTCCCTTGATCACAGGCCTATTTCAATTCAATTCTGTGTCCTCGTTTTTACCCCTGTATGAATACCTTACCAACTCAGCAAACACGACTGCGCCCACCACAATCAATCAATCAACAATCAATTCAATCAATCTCAAAAAGGTAATCGCCTCAACGTTACATATATTATACCCATTTCTTGATTTTTTCGGGAAGCCATTGGGACCAAAAATATTTTTGGTCTCAGTGGTTACAGCCTTCTCCACGCTGACAAGCGCCAACAGCGCGAAACGCGTTCGTGGATGGCTTTTCTTGATTTATCAACAAATTGGGTTGGCCAAATATCACGGAGCAAGCTAAATAAACGTTTAGTTTATTTTTGCTCCACTAGATGGCGCTCTGCCAGTGCTCGTGGTCAGGAGATTCCTTCTTTATTTTTAATATCAACACCTGACCCACTTATCTTTTATTTTTTTTCTATTGTTTTTTTCGTGTGTTAAGCGTCTTTACGCAAATTTGGCCTTAAATACCCATTTCTTGATTTTTCGGGAAGCCATTGGGACCAAAAATCCTTTTGGTCGCAGTGGCTACAGCCTTCTCCACGCTGACGAGCGCCAACAGCGCGAAACGCGTTCGTGGATGGCTTTTCTTGATTTATCAAGAAATTGGGTTGGCCAAATATCACGGAGTAAGCTAAATAAACGTTTAGTTTATTTTTGCTCCACTAGATGGTGCTCTGCCATCTAAAAAGCACATGTGCTCGTGGTCAGGAGATGCCTTCTTTATTTTTAATATCAACACTTGAACCACTTATCTTTTATTTTTTTCTATTGTTTTTTCATATATATATATATATATAAATGGTGTAGATGTGTACTTTCTCACACAAACAAAATGCCTCTATAATCAACAATACTTGTTAAAACTAAATTTTGCCTCTTTAAAACTGCCGTTACTATGTATATATAGCATTGATATTTTATCTGTAAATAATGATATAAGTAAAAGATTTGAAGCGTACGAGGATACTTTTCTTTTAATCTTTAATAAAGATTCGAGCTTTCGGGCGAAAACAGCCCTTCTACAGGAAAATTAGAAAAACAATTAAGTAAAAAACAAATAGTATTTGAAATTGTTTTTCTAATTTTCCTGTAGAAGGGCTGTTTTCGCCCGAAAGCTCGAATCTTTATTAAAGATTAAAAGAAAAGTATCCTCGTACGCTTCAAATCTTTTACTTATACTCATCAGAGGATTCCAACTTTCTATTTAAATAATGATATGTAGATAGAAATAATATATTAATAAAGAGTTTTGATTTTACATGTGTAGTGATGTGGTGTGCCTACAATATAATCAGTCACACCATCTACACACTATGATTATCATGGCCTGATAATACATGTACTTACAGTATGCGTAGTCCCAAACCTTTCGCCTTGCCAAGGCCATTATGGGACAGTACTATACATATAAGAAAAAGTACTATACTATTTAAGAATGTATTTTGAGAATGTATTTTAGACAAATCTTAGATTTTGTGTGTAGGTGTGTGTATGCGTTCACCCTCTCTTACCAAGAATAGAATATATGAAACAAAGAATTCGAGCTAAACCGTGGACAATTAATTGTTGATGATTATTCTGAATATAAAGCATGTGTAAAGTTATGTAATTCCTACAAATTGACACACAAAACCTATCTACTAGTATATATAGAGTTGTCTATCTAAAATACTATAAGCGATTAGATTTTTAAGCTCTAGCACTTGGAGAACGCTACATGTCTAATGTTCATCTTTAGCCTTCAATGTCAACCAGTAGGTATTGTCAGACGATCCCTACTGTAGTTTCCGACACCGCGAAGTACGGTAGCTGCCTGAAGAGATCGAGTTGATGTAAGGGACCATTTTCAGGCTTAAGACTTCTGGATGAAAGGACTTAGCGAAGTCTGGCGTCATCAATGACTGTGCTGGAGTAGGTTGGACGATGGGTCCTAGAGTCTCGATGCTCAGACCTCCGAATTCCCGAAGAAAGATAAGGTAGATAACTTGGCGTCCACTCAGGCTCTTGGGAACTGCTGCGTATAGAAAGTTGGCGGCCGTGGGGGGTGAGATCCTCGACGTACCGCGTCATTACGTTGATGAAACTGGACCGAGAGATCCGACCGGTCCTGCAGGGGTCGTGATTCAGGAAACCCACCAGAATGGCACATAGGCAGCTTTTCACTCGAAAGGCAATTTTCTTGAGGAACTGATCATAGGGAATGTGAGGCACGAGGCGAAGTTTGGGCAAGGCCTGGCGATAACGCCGAAGCTCCTGACGTTCCGACTTGCTGTAGCACTGCAGGAATAACTTCCACGGAACTCTCCCCGAGACCATCGCCAAGTCATCCAAGATCCCGTACAACTGGGCGTCCGTGATGGGAAAACAGAGTTCTTCGATAGAACGCCTGAAGTGAGGAACGGTAACATATCCAGTCTTTTTGGGATCTGAACATCGTAGTCTAGCAATGAGACGGCTCTCTGATAGCTGGACAGCCTGCGCTAACCGATACTTGAGATCCCAGCCATGCAAGGAGCAGGCTGCCCAGGGCGGGCACGGCGGTAGATGAGATGGGCTCCACCGATGGCAGCCTAGAAGTCCGCACACCGTCCCGCAGCACCGGGTCATACTTCAATACTAAGCAGCCCGTTGCCTAGAGATCTGACACTTTCAGGAATATTTGTAACATTAATAAACCTAAACGTCCGTATCAATTCTCTCTGATGTCCTTTTTAATAGCTAATTCTGGCTCAGAAACTATAAAACTTTGCGACTACTGACTTTGACTTTTTTAACATAAAAAAAAATATATTATCTTGTATTCTGCATTAAAACCTAATCCAACCTAATTGCCTCAATGTATAGCGAAAACAACCTCCACTTTGTAAAATAGGTACTTATCGGTAAAAAATGTTCGAATCTTCAATGATTGAATTGGCAGGCGATGTACAGGGAATTAACAGCTACTGCCAGATCCCAATAATTTTCTTTATTTTAAACCTAGGCGAGTTTTCAGAGAAGAATCTCTTTCTCCAGGCCAAAAATTGAGGTAAGGTATGTTGGATGTTATATAATTTGTATTCTATAATTATATTAATCTGTGGATTTATAATCTGTGGTCTTGCGCATGTATATCCCTATATATATAAAAGTCAGTGTATATATGTATGTGTGTTTGTTCCTATGTCGGCTATACACGTCCACAATACGTAACTAATCTGACTGAAATTTTAACAGTATATAGAGTAGAATCTGGAAAAACTTATAGTGAAAATTTCTGGTCTCTATCCCGAATATTTTTCGAGTTATTTGCGAATTGCGTTGCAAATTTGCCCTTTCGCTCGCAAGCAGCGCCTCTAGCGGTGAAGATGGGAGACAATATCAGTTGACCTAATGTACATGTAAAACGTGTTTTAACAGGACGTAGAGAAAAATCTGGAAGAGATATTTATCGGATTTTTAGCCAAGAAAAATTGAAATTGACAGGTTCTGGGCAAAAAATAGTTGTTTTTTTTTAGTCAGAAAATGATTATGACAATATTTCTGTATCATATTTGATTATCAGATACAAAATCATATCGGAAAAAAATCCAAAAAGCAGAGACCACGGGTGAAGCAGTTTATTTTTAGTATGCAGGGACAAAATTCTAACAGAAAAACATTCATTCGAGCAGAAGACACAAAGCTAGATCATCTCTCTATAAAAATATCGCTTACCAGACACAAAGTTTGGAGCGGGACGTTCACAAGAGTGACATCCCCGGCGCCAATTTATAATTGTTACGAATAGTATTTGAATAAAAACATTTAATCGGGTAAAACCCGGGCGTTGCCCGGGTCATTCGGCTAGTATATATATATATATCGTTCTGAAAATAGAGCAATCTATACTTAAATAATTAGATAATAAAAAGGCATATATTGGACTGAATAAAAGATTTATTTGCCAATATATCGGTTGGCTGAACGCCAACCTTTATCGAGGCATTACAATTTTGTATACACAAACTCAGTGCCGCATAGTGTTATAATATCACAGTTGAAATAATTTTAAATTTTTATTTGTATTTTTTAAAGAGAGAGAGTTGTGAGGTGGTAGATATAAATTTTATTTGAGAGATGTGTAATTTTTCCCAGTAAGGCTAACTTAAATATATATAGAAATTTATGTTCATTTAAATTATTTAGTTTATTCCTTTAATAAAGATCTTTATTTTTTGAAAATAGTGCAATCCATAGATAAATCTTTAATTAAAAAGGCATATATTGGATCAAAAAATTATTTAATAATTATTATTTTATTAAATATTTAATATTTATTAAATGTTTTATTTAATATAATAATTATTTTAATAATTTTTTGATCCAATATATGCCTTTTTAATTAAAAGATCTTTATTTTCAAACAGAGTAATAATTGCGATCCACCCAACAAGGTAAAACTAAATGAATTAGTTATGAAACCAAGATTTATGATTTTAAAAAATAAGTAAAATAAAATAGAAATTGAACGGTTGTAAAAGTTTTAACCAAATGGTTTAACGACATTGTTCTGCACAAAATAAAAATCGATTACTTGTTTACATCTGGATACAGGAGAAAAGACTTGTATTTTACGCAACAACCGAATCATATGACAGTAAGAGATTTTAGAATTATGGCAGAATATTTGTATAGTTTAAAATGAAATGTATTATAAATATACATAGTGTGATCAATAATTTCCAGGAATGCTAAATATTTAAAGAAATACAAAAGTATAATAAAGTTTTATTTAAAATTTATCAAAATAATCACCGTCACTATCTATAAACTTTTTACATTTTTTTTTTTCAGATAACACCTTTGAAAATCCTTATCTTTCAGGCCTTTCAAAATATTTTCCTATTCTCCTTATTTCAGGTATTGAGTCAAATCGACATCCTTTTAAGACTTTTTTAATTTTAGGGTAAAGGAAAAAGTCGTTGGGAGCAAGGTCAGGAGAATAGGGTGGCTGAGGTAGTAAAGCAATTCCGTGTTTAGACAAATAGAGTTGTACAGTGACCGTGAGTTGTGGCCGTGCGTTGTCATGATGCAAGAGTAATTTTTTATGTCATTTTTCGAGTCGTTTCTGACGCACAGCCTCCCTTAAACGTCGCAATACATCAAGATAGTAATGTTGATTAATGGTCTGACCTTCGGGCACGAATTCATAGTGTACCAATCCCTTTACATCAAAGAAAGGGATAAGAAGACACTTAAGCTTCGATTTGATCATCCTTGCTTTCTTGAATCTTGGTTCTCCAGGCTCTAGCCACTAGCTTGATTACCTCTTAGTCTCGGGATCATATCCGTACATCCATGTTTCATCTCCCGTGATAACATTTTTGAGGCAATGGAGATCAGAATTAAACATTTCGACCATTTTGCACGTTTCTTTGCGATGCTCTTTCTGCTCATTCGTTAAGAGATGTGGGACAAATTTAGTCGGGTATCGTTTAAGATGCAGATCATTCTTTATGATGGTTTGACATGTTCCAAAAGAGATATTCAAGTCTTCTGATAGCTCTCTGATAGTTATTCTTGGGTTTTCTTTGATCGATTACTTGATTTTGAGTGCATTCGATAAAGGTCTGCCAATGTGTAGATCATCCTTGAGGTTTGTTCGACCAGCTTTAAATCGTGAAAACCATTGAAATGTCCTCGATTGTGATAGGGCATCTTCTTTAAAAGTCTGCTTCAACATTTGAAATGATTTAAAAGTTTCCCAATCCCCAAAACAGTCAAAAACATACAGCAATTTCACGGATTGTGTAGTTATTATCGGAGATTTATAAAAGATTTCAGTTCAATAGCACAACCTCTAACAGATTTATTGAAGAAAGATAAAATTTTCCACTGGTCTGAAATTCACCAAAAAGCATTTGAAACTTTGAAGAATTTAATCACACAACCTCCAGTTCTGGCAATGTATGACCCTACCTTACCATGTAAGCTCTACACTGATGCCTCAGAGCAAGGACTTGGTGCAATTCTTGCACAGAAACATCCAGATGGTAGAGAACGGGTTGTTTCCTATTTCTCAAAACGGCTCAACCCAACCCAGTCACGCTACACCGCTACAGAGTTGGAATGTTTTGCCATCATCGAAGCAGTCAGACATTTCAACAACTACCTAGACAAGCCATTCCAAATTGTCACTGATCATAGTGCTTTAAAATGGCTATTGAATCATAAAAACCCTGGGGGAAGACTTTTCCGATGGTCAATGGAGCTATCTTCTAGATCGTTCACCATTATTCACAGAGCAGGAGGACAGCAAACACATGTCGACGCACTTTCCAGGAATCCAGTGTGCACATTCATAACCGAAGATAAGATGAAGATTGCTCAACAACAAGCAGACTTGCGATTTGTAAAGAACCCTCAAATTAAAAGTGGCATTGTCACTATACGAATTCGAGGCCATTCCAAAGCAGTTGTACCTGATTCCCTACGGGCAAAATGTCTTCACCACTTTCATGATGACTTTGGACATCCTGGAAAAAACAAAACATTGAAGCTGATTTCCACATATAACTGGTGGCCACAAATGCTAAGGACCATAAAAGAGTATGTTTCCTCATGTAAAATTTGTCAGCTCAGCAAACAGTCAAACCAACCGACAATCGGCCATTACCAAATACCGGACAGCGACCTCCAACCATTTGACCTCATTGGACTCGATACAATTGTTTTGGGAAATAAAGCCAAGAACACCAGACATAAGTATCTCCAGGTCATCTTAGATCACCATAGTCGTTACATTTGGGCATCTCCCACAGCATCCAACAATTCAGCTGCCATCCTCAACATCCTTAGACAGCTGTTATCTTCTGAAGTACCAATCAAACGTATTCTGACAGACAATGGTTCGAATTTCACAAGTAGAAGCTTCAAAATTTTTCTGTCGGAAAATAAAATTGCCCATTCCCTTGCTACTCCATACCATCCTCAGACATGTGGAATGGTAGAAAAGGCTAACCATACCCTTCTCACAAGATTGAGAGCTGCAATTTTGGAGAAACCGAAACAAAAATGGTCGACACTTGTACCATTTATTGTCAAGACATGCAACCAGACACCACATGAAGTAACAAAATTCAGCCCAAAGTTTCTTCTGTATGGGATTGATGAATCACCATCTTTTTCTGACCATTCCATCACTTTAAAAGAAGCAAGAGGTCTGGCTCGCGAGAATACCAGAAAAGCTCAAATAAAGATAAAGAATCTTCATGATGATAAACATCCAGATGTGGAATTCTCTGAGGGAGATCAAGTTTTGAGGACTGTTGCAAAGCACCATCCATGCATGTCTAAACTCAGCCCAAGACAACAAGGCCCTTTCTTCGTTAAGAAGAAGATCAGCAGTCTAGTCTATGACATCCAAGACACCGAAGGACGAGTGTACCGGGCTCATGCTTCTCAACTTCGATCTTTCAAGGACAGGGAGTCCTTGGGAGCCGGGGGGTGTGACGGTGTTTTGACCCACCGCCAATTTTGAACGGCCCTTTCAACCGCCACCACCTCTGCCGGCGGTGACGCAAAGTCGGCGCATGCGCGGCGGCGGTGACGTGGCAAGCACGTGGGAGGATACCATTGTTATTGACGGCCACCACGAGCCAACGTCCATTCTCATCCATCCATTTGCATCAAACCTTTTTCAACTCTTCTTTACTAGATATTTAATTTGTAACATTTTATTTTTTTTTATATTTTATCCTTAATAAATTAAAATACCTTGGAATGAATAATTGAATCATTTCTTCAAAACCAGACGAACCACCACAATATAAATATATACAAGGTTTTCATTGGTGGCGTCCTCCGCGGGAAAGACTCCGCCACTGGTGGACTGCAAGAGTTCTTTCCCACAGAAAGGGCAGGTCGAGGTTATGGCTGGCGTTGCCCACCTCAAGACCAATATGGTACCTGTAGATGGTAGCCTTCGCCACACTGATTGTCTTCATTGCCTCGGGATGGAGGCCGACACCGAAGAGCCAGGCCTGCAGATTCAGGGACACTTCGCAGGAAGAGGATGGTCAGGAGGTGGTAGGGCGTGGACGGCCAGCCGTAGGGCGACATCTGCGTCGTTCCCCGAGAAGCAGTTCCGACGCAGGTCGGCCCAGGGGATGGAGCGGGGCACATCCACAGTAGGGGTTCACCGCGCAGCAAGTTCGGCAGCAGGATGCTCCTGGAGCCGTGCCGAATCCAGTGCCCGGCGGGCCCTCTGGCTGGTAAGATGGGTAAAGGGGTTCGCCGATCCCCGCAGGACGATGGTCTCCGCCTTGTACTCCGCATTATAGCTGGAGCTGGTGTTTTCACACAGGAAACGTTAGCAGAAGGCCCCCAGATGCTGCACATCTAGGAGCGCGGCCCGCGTTGAGCGCACTAGGGCAGGGGCGCCATCGGAGTAATCCCCGACAGTCGCCTGTAGCCAGCGCTCGGGAGCCAGCAGGTCTGGCGGCCGCAGGAATCTGTTGTTGCCTCGAAGGCGTAGGGACCTCAGGATAGCGGGATGCAGAACCCTGTGGTCCAGCTCAAGGACACTTGAGGCGGCCTCCCAAACGCTCAGCAGTCTCTTCCTCCTAGGCGAGAGCCAGACGTCAGGAGCCGGCGGTGTCAGCCACGCCCGGCTGCGGACCAGCCAAGAGTAGCCGTTGGCGGCGCCGCGAAGAGAGGCCTGGACACCCTTTAGGCAGGCGAGCCGAAGCTGGCCCGCGATGTCAAGCAGGCCGACGCCACCATCGGAGACAGGACGAGCCAGAATGCGCCCGGGGAGCCACGAGACTCGGCTCGTACCCCACGGGTGAAGGGTGACCACCTCGCGATGGCTCGCTCCAACAGCCCCATCAGGTGGGAGGCGACGGTGTTTCTGGTGGTGATGGTGCAGCCCAAGACGGTCAGCGACTCGGACGTCCAGGAGATTCCCAGAGGAGAATCCGTCCGGTGCTTCCAGGAACCGCACCAGACCCCGCAGCTCTTCGTGAAGTTGACAGTCACCCCGGAGGACATGCGGAACTCTTCGAAGATCAGGGACACGAGCTCAAACTGAGCGTCGTCCCTGATGAAGAGTACGATGAAGTCCGCATAGGCGACCACGTTGCCGCGGCCCAAGGTCCTCTCGAGGCGGCGTAGCAGAGGTTCAACTCCGATACTGAAGAGCGCGGCGCTGAGACGGCAGCCCTGCCTCACCCCGTTGAGAAGCGGGTAGGCCTTGGTGTATACATCTCCGATCTGGATGGAGGCGTCTGCTTCACCGTAGAGGACAGCAATCCACCCTAGGAAGGTAGATTGTAGGCCCAGCTTCTCCAGCAGGGCGAACAGGTAGCTCCTGCTCATGGTGTCGAAGGCCGACTTCAGGTCCAAAGAAATGACAGCCAGCGGCCTGTCATGCCTGGATGCCCCGGCTGCTCCTTCAGACACTTCCAGGAAGATATTCCAGAGAGAGAGACGGGCCCGGCACAGCCGGGCGGCCGTTCGTGTCGCACACAATCCCCAATTGTCTTAATAGTCCCAAGGTGTTAACTAATGGGTCCCAGTGGTCGCCCCTTGGAATGTCGTTGGTGTCTCAAGTGACCGGACCGTCTCTTTCTGGGTTGTCTGTAGGTTGGCTTTATTAATCCTGGAAGAGTATATATTATGATTTATATGGTGAGGTCCTGTTGACTCTTGTAGAATCCTGTCGACTAAAAATGTGATGAGATCCTGTTGACTCTCGCTATACTGTGTTGACCGAGAGGAACAGTCAGGATGGGGAGTTTTCCAGTACCTCTCTGCAGGTACCTCTCTCAGTACCTTGGAAGACCTTTTACAGTTCTCACAAAGTACAGGCAGTCGTGGTCGAGGCAGAGTGGAAAGCTTGAAAATGTCCACACAAAAAACGAAGACACAGTTGCACTAAGAAAGTTCCGTGAACAGATAAAAGTTGAGCTAGGAGCGAAGATGGAGATGGAAGAGTTCTTACTGGTCTACATGGTGGATGGGGTGGACCTGGGGTACAACTGACGAAGGCTCACGCAGATGGTGAAGTGACTGTATTTTTTGGCTAAGACGGGGGGCCTTATATATCTTTTCCGAGAAAAGAAGCATTGCATTACAGCAGATGCGACAGGGGCGTGGATTGTCTGGCGAAATTCTAAACTGGCGCCGTGGCAGTTTCCATCTTTAGACCTTGTTGTTTTGGGACTGCTACATCTATCTCGATTTTAGACGTTTTGATCTTTTTCTTTAGCTCAACTCATAATCTATTACAGAGTTTTATTTATTTATCCTCAGTTTGTACAAAGTGAAATACATATGATGATGCAATGACACATGTCAATCATGCATATAATCATTTACAGATGTGTTTCTATTATACAACATGAAAATCTTGTTATAAGTTATATACAATATGGGGTTGTTGGTTTAAATTACCATAGATGGGCCCCGGGAGTGAAAGGGTTTATCCGGGTTTAAGCGGGTAAAACCTCTCTAACACAGGTAAGTAATTAAAATTTATTTTAATTAATTTAAACTGTGAGGGTTAAAAGGGGCTATAACAAGATGATTTGTTTGGATATATAAAAGTGAAATAAAAATGAAATTTTTGTTAGATTTAAATAAATGATGATTAAAATAAAATGATGACATAAAAATTCACATTCTAAGAGAATATTGGCGGGCGTTGGAAAGGGTTAGTATTTGAAGAATATGCGATTGTTAGGAATGTACATGTAAACCAAATAATCAGATCCAGGTGCAAAGCGAGGATATAGACTTGAGCGTCTTCCTTGGCAATGTTTCACTTGCGATCCTATATAAGAGTTACAGTGCTTTGTCACAATTTTAGGATTATTGGGTTAAAAGTTGTTGAAGAAAAGTTGCTCATTAATATGATTGGGAAAGGAGTGAAATAGAGCAATGCGATAAGTAGAATTGTTGTAGCGTCAGTAGGTGGTCTATCTTGACTGAAATCAAAGGTTGATTGTGGTTCGCTAGAGCTGAAAAAAAGTTGAAAGTTGAAAAAAGTGAACGCTTTCTGCATGCGTTGGTGATTGTGCTCTGCGGATGATTGAAATTAACTCTTGAAGCGTTTTCAGGGCCAGAAGTTGGGATTTTTAAATCTGGCGAACTGTGTTCAAAGAGTTTGTTGAAATTACGAAATAAAAAAAAATGCCAAGCAGTGCTGTCGTTTTTCTACAATGAAGTGAAGCAATGGCTGAAATAGATAGTGATGAAAAGTATAGGGAAGTGGTTAGAGAATATGATTGTTGAAAACGATTGTTGTATGCCCGATAGTTTGATGATAAACATTGTCATATAATAAAGGTATTCAAAAAAATAAAATATAGTGAATAAAAATATAGGAATATGCTTGCGGGTAAAAAAAGTGTAGTGGACAAAATCAAGCATGTAATATATAAAAGATATAATATTTAAGAAAATAAAAATGATTTTTGAAACAATTAAATGATTTGCAATACTAAAATAATATCATGAAAAATAAAAGTAAATTTGATTAAAGTTTTTTTTTTTATCATGTTGGATTAAAAATTTGATTATATAATTGAAAGATAAAAAATAAATAATTATTCGAGATTTTATACAAAAATTATAATATAATTAAAGGTTATTAATAATTGGATATATGTTAAGTAGTGGAAAATTGAACAATATTCTCGTTTATCCAAAAAGGTGATATGTTAGATAATTATATCTCTTTTCCGTTATATAGTCTATATGAGACTTAACCAAATTGTTTTAATTGGTGATATCAATTAACATGTAAAATGTTTAATGTATGTTGTGTGTTGTGATTAAGGCGTTGGTAAAATTTTTAAGAAAAACCTAAATGGTTAGTGTTAAAAATGTGTTTTAAAAATGGCGAACATGAATATAGCGGTCAAGATGATAGCTTGTGAGGGGTGGAAGGACGGGGATATGTAATTGAAATAGATTCGAGGGATCCTATTACTGGGGGGGTCACTCGTGCGGGTTGTTTGTCATTTTTGTCATTTACTTGGAACTGACTTTCTCTCTCTTCTTTTGTTGAGGTTGGCACTTTTATGGTCTATTTGAAAATATAGTTTTCTCGATGTTCGTAAGTGGTTGTGTTTCGAAGTTAGTTTAGACTTAGTAAAAATGTGTTATTCAGTGATGTCAGGTTTATATGTGAGTGAAAGTTCGACTTTCGACGTGGACACGCTTTGAGGTGAGATGTGTCACAGGCATGAAGGCGTCTTTGGCCTGAAAAATGAAATGGTTTTGTGGTGTGGCGCTGTGACACGAAGTGAAAAATTGTGATTGAAAAGGTGTCACGTGAAGTCGTTGTTTGGTACAGAATCTAACCTGTTTCACCATGAATAACAAATTTACTAAAATCATGGGTGGTGGTTGTACGAAACACATCGCGAATATTTATGTTGTTAGTGGATATGGCACGTTTAATGCGAATTTTTTTTAGTGTTTAATGGGCGACGTTATGGAGCTCGTGGGGCTCGAAATTGGATTTGTTTGTGAAGACGCACACTAATAATTGTTGCCAATTGGAGATAGTGATGTGAGGGTGTTGTAACGTTTGTTGAGAGAGATGTATAGTTGATTAATTATGCATGTAAAAGGAAGGTACGAGGGAGTGTAGCTATGTTGGAATTTAACAATTGTAAAAGTTTTGGAAGGCTGTGACTTAATTTAGCTACTGGCGTGGTAGTTGATGGGATTTTTATTTTTAACTTGTTTTGGGAAAGATAGTTGTTTTTCTTAGTTGTGATTTTGAAGATATTGTCTCTCAGGAGGGAAATCACAATTTTTTCTCAAATTAAAAAATCCGTTTCACCTATGTTGATTTATATTGGAAATTTTGATTTTTTTATCGTTGATTATGGTTGCGAAAATGATCCTTGTAAAAGGGCAAAGTCATGATAGTGACAATAATATTTTGAATTGGGGCATTTAGTTGAAACGGTGAATATGATAATAATATTTTCAAAACTTTAAGAAATTTATTAAGAAATGGGTATATTTTGGTATGAAAATGATATTAAGAAAACAAAAATAAGTTTTGAATTATGATATGACGAGATTTTTTTTTTTCAAGTTGTAGATTTGGATAATGCCATTTTAGGTAAATTTAAGAAAGGCATGTAAGATTAGTAAATTGGTAAAAATGCGTGATGGGCGAAATTATTATTTTTTTAAAAGTAAAATTGAGAGTAATAACTTGAAATTTATAATCTGATTAAAAATTAAAGTGAATTTGATAAATGAGAGTGTTAAAGTTTTGATAATTGAATAAAATATTTTTTGATAAATAAATAAATAAAATATATTAAAAAAAGTAAAAATTGATTTTAAAATGCTTAAAGTGAAAATATAAATACAAAATTTACAGGGAATTAAGTTGTGAACTTGAAGATAAAGTTAGGTAGTTTTTTTAAAACTTACAGTTTTGATGAAAGTTCAGTCAGGAGACTTGGTCTTTGATTGTTTTCCTGCTGACGTGGAAAGCGCTCCATGTAAGGCTTGTAGAAGCTTGTAGCTTCTGTAAAGTTGATGGCGGCTTGTCGCCTTGAACATTGTCTCGACGATGTCAGGCCGAAGGTGGAGAACTTCTCACCGGGTTTGCGTCATTCTGCTCCTCGAATTCCATGACTTGTGGGAATTTCGACTGTGTCGTTGGGGTGGTCAGACAGCTTGCTCCCGGCGTTGGCGATCTATTAGCGGGTCTGCATAGGTCCCTTGGGACGGCGTGTCTTCCGTAAATATCTCTTGTTTGGGGTAGATTGCTCAGTCGTATCGTTGGAATGGTCGATTTGCTCCTCCATCTTTGCACTTTCTCGCTTCTATCTAAACTATCTTCTTACCTTCTTCGTTGTGTCATTCTTCGTTGGTCATCCTGTCGAATATAAATGTGGTGAGGTCCTGTTGACTCTTGTAGAATCCTGTCGACTAAAAATGTGATGAGCTCCTGTTGACTCTCGCTATACTATGTTAACCGAGAGGAAAAGTCAGGATGGTGAGTTTTCCAGTACCTCTCTGCACCTTGGAAGACCTTTTACAGTACTCACAAAGTACAGGCAGTCGTGGTCGAGGCAGAGTAGAAAACTTGGGAATGTCCACACAAAAAACGAAGACACAGTTGCACTAAGAAAGTTCCGTGAACAGATAAAAGTTGAGCTAGGAGCGAAAGATGGAGATGGAAGAGTTCTTACTGGTCTACATGGTGGATGAGGTGGACCTGGGGAACAACCGACGAAGGCTCACGCAGATGGTGAAGTGACTGTATTTTTGGCTAAGACGGGGGTCTTATATATCTTTTCCGAGAAAAGAAGTATTGCATTACAGCAGATGCGACAGGGGCGTGGATCGTCTGGCGAAATTCTAAACTGGCGCCGTGGCAGTTTCCATCTTTAGACCTTGTTGTTTTGGAATTGCTTAATCTATCTTGATTTTATACGTTTTGACCTTTTGCTTCAGCTCAACTCTTAATCTATTACAGAGTTTTATTTATTTATCCTCAGTTTGTACAAAGTACAATACATATGATGATGATGATGTAATGACACGTGTCAATCATGCGTATAATCATTTACAGATGTGTTTCTATTATACAACATGAAAATCTTGTTATAAGTTATATACATTATGGGGTTATTGGTTTAAATTACCATATATATTATTTAGAAATATTATTTTAATTAAAATTATATTTCATAGATACAAATACTCTGTTAAATCGACTACCAGAGGTCACGCTTCCCCTATAAACACTCTTTGTTGTTGTATCCCGATGGCCGGCTCAAATCTTTTGTATATTATGTAAATAAGCTTTTTATTTTTTTATTCTTACCCTTTAAGCCAGGCAGTACTTTCACCAAATTATGTATTTTTTACATTCCTTCGCTCAATTAAAGAAACCTCTGATCAAAACTTTTTTATTATTCCCACGACTGCAAAGAACAATCACATAATGATACTCATGGATACCAAAATCAAGCAACAAAAAATAATATTTCAATATATCAACCTAATTCCAAAATACAACGGAAATCTCCTTTTTATATAATACTAGACGAATGGCCCGGGCAACGCCCGGGTTTTACCCGAGTGCGTATATATTTTAAAAACGTTTTAATTCAAATACTATTCGTTACAATTATAAATTGACGCCATGGATGTCACTCTTGTGAAACGTCCCGTTCCAAACTGTGTGTTTTTAAAATGTTTTAATTAAAATACTATTCGTTACAATTATAAATTGGCGCCGTGGATGTCTCTCTTGTGAAACGTCCCGCCCCAAACTGTGTGTGTCTTGAAAATATAAAAATAAAAATGTGAATTTTCATAAAGATTTCATCGTGTCGATTTTTTTTTTTGCATTTCACCTACTAAATCGATAGAGATAATTACATTTGCAACATGAACTTAGGTATATTGACTAAATAGAAAACTGCATAGTAATAAAGATCATTTTTTAAAGGCACCATATCGTTTTTTTTTCAATAAAATCGAAACAAAAATTAACGATAAATAACGATAATTGCCTTAAAAAGAAATTGCCTTAAAAAAAAAGAAACATTCGCGGTGATTTTGTCTTGCATTCGTTTATACAATTATTATATACGAATGACCCGGGCAACGCCCGGGTTTTACCCGATTAAATGCTTTTATTCAAATACTATTCGTTACAATTATAAATTGGCGCCGTGGATGTCATTCTTGTATAATATATAAATGAGTTTTAAAAATTGTAAAAAAAAAAAAATGCATCGGCCGGGAATCGAACCCGGGCCGCCCGCGTGGCAGGCGAGCATTCTACCACTGAACCACCGATGGTTATGAAAATTCCCATCCGTGAGCTTCAGACAAACAAACAGACAGAATAAGGCAAATATATAAGTAGATACGAATGACCCGGGCAACGCCCGGGTTTTACCCGATTAAATGATTTTATTCAAATACTATTCGTTACAATTATAAATTGGCGCCGTGGATGTCATTCTTGTATAATATATAAATGAGTTTTAAAAATTGTAAAAAAAAAAAAATGCATCGGCCGGGAATCGAACCCGGGCCGCCCGCGTGGCAGGCGAGCATTCTACCACTGAACCACCGATGGTTATGAAAAATCCCATCCGTGAGCTTCAGACAGACAAACAAACAGACAGAATAAGGCAAATATATAAGTAGATTTTTTATAAATTAGTTTTAAAAATTGTAAAAAAAAAATGCATCGGCCGGGAATCGAACCCGGGCCGCCTGCGTGGCAGGCGAGCATTCTACCTCTAAGCCACCGATGCTTTAAAAAAAATGGCCATATTTAGGTATTCATTCCATTCCGGATTAGTCCGCGTAAAAAAATAGTTCTTCAAATTAAAAAAAGAAATAGCCAAAAATAATAAGCAAAATGTAGCCAAAAATTTTCCTCAGGTTTATAAAAAGCGACATGCAAAATTTGGAACCAATTGGTTCAGTAGTTTTTGAGTTTATCGCGAAACAGACAGACAGACAGGAATTGACTTTTATATATATAGAGACTAGCCGAATGACCCGGGCAACGCCCAGGTTTTACCCGATTAAATGTTTTTATTCAAATACTATTCGTTACAATTATAAATTGGCGCCGTGGATGTCACTCTTGTGGAACGTCCCGCTCCAAATTTGTGTCTGAGAAGCGATATTTTTATAAAGAGATGATCTGGCATTGTGTCTTCTGCTCGAATGAATTTTTTTCTGTTAGAATTTTGTTCCTGCACACTAAAAATGAACTGGCTTCACCCGTGGTCTCAGCTTTTTGGAATTTTTTCCGATATAATTTTGTATCTGATAATCAAACATGATACAGCAATATTGTCATCATCATTTTCTGACTAAAAAACAACTATATTTGCTCAGAACCTGTCAATTTTATTTTTTATTGGCTAAAAATCCGATAAATATATTTTCCAGATTTTTCTCTATGTCCTGTCAAAGCACGTTTTACATGTACATTAGGTCAGCTGATATAACCTCCCATCCTCACCGCTAGAGGCGCTGCTTGCGAGCGAAAAGGCAAATTTGCAACGCAATTTGCAAATAATTCGAAGAATATTCGGGATAGAGACCTGATATTTTCACTATAAGTTTTTCCAGATTCTACTCAATATACTGTTGAAATTCCAGTCAGATTAGTTACGTATTGTGGACGTGTATAGCCGACATAGATACCCACATACATACATACACTGACTTTTATATATATATAGGGATATATATATATATATATATATATATATATATATATATATATATTAATAATAATAAAGGCATATCCTTATCAGGAGCACATGTGCTTTACATTGTGCTTGATAAATCAAGAAATTGGGTTGGCCAAATATTAGCGAACAGGTTAAATCAATGAATAGTTGATTTCTGTTCCTCCAGATGGCGCTCTGCCTTCTGAAAAGCACATGTGTTCCTGGTCAGGATATGCCCCTTTTCTATTTTTAATATCAACACTTGACCTTTTTATTATTTTTTCTATTGTTTTTAATATATATATATCGTATATTTTAAACTGTATAACACTTTTAGTATATGTCACATATCTTCCAATTAGTTAGAGTCGATACCTTAAAAGATCCTGCCCTTCTTTTGGAATGTACACCGTTTCTGTTTGCTGCCACCCCAATATTTTGTATATATGCTATATCTTTATTGATAATACCTGTAAACCCCTATTTGTATGAAACACTAAAAATGTTGACGTCAAAATAAAAATCCAAAGAGCGGTCAGCTGGGGACAGCTAGGGAGAGAGGAGGAAAATGCCAAAGCCCATGTGGGGCCGGCCCCAGAGTCTCTTTATAGACGACCCCTGAAAACAGGACAGGTTTTGGCAGGGGGTCAGCAGATGTTCTATGGTGTGGCCATCGGCAGGCGGCTTCTGTCTCGCACACAGTCTCTCCCTCCATGTCTCGGGGATAATAATCCAAGTTTGTGTCATGGCCTTTACCTCTGTCCCGTGGGCTGTCCCTGATCACTCTCGGTGCTAACATCTAGCCCTGCCTCTGCTTCTTGTTGTCCGCATGTGGGAAGAACATCAACACTCGCCTCACGTACACGACTGCCAGTTCATCCATTCGTCGGCACATTTGCAACAATCTTACATATATATATAACGAAATTATATAGATCACACTGTCCAATAATTTTTTTTTTGTTTGCTGCGGGTAAAGCCGGTAAATAATAATCTATTCTAGGATTTTTTCGGTATGCTGATTCCAAACCTGTAAACATTTTCTTTCTATCAGCTATTTTTTTTATAGGGGAATTGATTCCAACTCATATATTGAAGCCATTTTATCCCCTTTGGCCATGTTTCTATTACAGTGGTACAGAGTCTTACTCTACTTGAAAATCAGCCAATGCGGTGAAGAATAAAACGCTGCGTTGTATAGCGCTAGCTGCGTCAGGTCAATTTTTTAATAAAGGAAGAAAATTGTGAAAAAATGAATATTTATTTAATTTTGTATATCTAACATAGATAATATATATATTTCGGTTATTGATTCTCATATATTTTTGATAGCCGTTGCTCGCCCCACTTGTAATTTTTCTCTCTGGTCGAGATAATAAATATGGAGATACTATCAGAAGGTCCTGCATAAACCATCCCAATATGTTTTGCTACATATGTGGCGAGTACACAATGCAAGATTTCAGGAAATCTATTTCTGAATTCGTAAAAAGGCCTACCTCACTTACTTTTGGAGTTAAACTACGAGACCAAGACAAAACGTGAGCTCCACATTGTGTTTGTAAAACTTGTATTGAATATTTGCGTCAGTAGACGAATGGTAAAATAAAAAGCCTCAAGTTCGAAGTGCAAATGATTTGGAGAAAATCAAGAGACCACACTAGCGATAGCTATTTCTGTACCGTCAGCATCGTTGGTATCAACCGAAATAATCGTGACAAGTGGATTTATATCCTAACCTATCTTCTGCAATAGCCCACTTCCTTACTCAGAAGACGTATCTATCCCAATTTGCCATGGCCTTCCACAGCTCTTTGAAGGTGCGGTTATTACAAGTCATAATAAAGAGGATAAAGATAGTGATTATGTTGGTTCTTCTTCGAGTCCTCAACAATTTGACCAAAAGGAACTAAATGATCTCATTAAGGTCTTGAACTTCTCAAAATAATCTTCTGAGGTATTTGCTTCTTGGATGGCTGAAATCTCGCCTCAGGAACAAAAATATCATTCAATCTTAAGCATGAAAAGGAAATTATTTCCGTTCTTCTCTCACGAGAACAATCTTGTATATTGCCATGTTCGAGGTCAACTGCTGAAAATGGGCGATCCTGTGTATTCACCAGGTGATCGGCGTCTCTTCATTGACAGTTCCAAACGGAGTTTAAAGTGTGAGCTCCTTCACAATGGCAATAAGAATGGGTTGATTCCACTCGCTCATTCAACAAATTTGAAAAAGTGTAGGATAAATTTGCGTTTGTTACAGAAAAAATAATATTCAACGGGCATCAGTGACAGTTTGTGTTGATCTCAAAATGATTCATTTCTTCTTGGCCAGCAAGATGGCTACACGAAATATCCATGTTTATTATATATCTGGGATAGCAGCATCTGTCTAAGATGAGTCTGGCCTGTGAGGGAGAACATGGATGCTGGGGAAAGGAACATCATTTATACGCCTCTCATTTCTAGAGATAAAATAATTCTGCCTTCACTTAGGGTTGATGAAACAGCTTGTTAAATCCATTAAATATAATTGGTCCTGTTTTCAATACATAGAGCGCAATTTTCCTGGAATCAGTGATGAATAATTGAAAGCTGATATTTTGATGGCTCTCATATACGACACACACACACACAGCTCATAAATTATTTAAATTTTGTCAACTCCGTGAATGTACTTGAATTCCGAACTTGGCTCTTGTTCGTCTTGGTGGTTCGAAATTTTTTAGGTAACTACAGAGCTGAAAACTATCAAAAGATGTGAACAATATTCTTACAAACTTAAAAAATCTTAGTTGCAAAATGAGTATAAAATAGCATCACTTGCATAACTACTTTGCTTTCTTCCCTGACAATATAGGTGATATGAGTGAGGAGCAAGGTGGAAGATTTGATCGGGATGTCAAAACTTTGGAAGATCGGTACCAGGGAAGATGAGACACCCACATTATGACAGATTACTGCTGAACACTGTGAAGAAAATTTCGAACTCGATAATCCTATAAGCGAAGTTTACAATGCGCCAAATGACTCGACTTTCAGTAATCATTTTTGTGTATGTAAATACCTACTCATAAATAAAGTATTCCTGGTCTTTAAAATTGGTTAACTTTTCCCTATAATAAAAATTGTACAATAACTCGGTTTTAAGATCACGGTCATCATATCATCATTTGCTCTACTCTAAATCGCATAAAGTTCAAATTTCATTTATGATCGTACCCGCCTCTTTTTTGTCATTGTTTAGTAGTGCTAGCTGAAATGAAACTCTTCTCTCCTTGTTAGTGTATATTGTTGCACCAGGTTGCGGCTTGGCAGACTCTTCAGCCTGGATTCTCTCCTGTACTGGGTCTTGCATCTTACCAGAGCGTGTTTCAACCATCCTACAAATTTATAAAAGGGAATAATGAAATAAGTCTTCTTTAAGTAGCCTCCAGAATCCTTTTTTTATTTTTCTCACATCAAAGAGAGCAGTGAAGTCACACGTGTACCTAAATACAAATGATCATAATCTAAATAATCTGTTTTAAATAAATATCATAGAATATTTTATATAAAATAAATAAATATATAATTTAAATTTCAAATATATTAAAAATAATATAAGAAATACGCCATTAATCATGATGTAACACTTCCCCCTCTCCAGAGGTCGTCACGTCCTCGTGATTGACCTCATCAATTCTTTCAAAATAGGGTTTGATTCTTGAGACATGGACAATCAATGGGTCTTGGCCAGGATTATCTTTTGGTTCAATTAAGTAATTTACGTTGGACAGCTTCTTTAATATTCTATATGGGCCAAAATATTTTCTCAGTAGTTTCTCACACTTTCCTATTTTCCTAATTGGTGTCCAAACTGCTACTAATTCTCCTGGTTCGTAGCTTTTTTCCATGTGTTTCTTGTCATAGTTCTTTTTCATTCTTTCTTGAGTCTTTATTGTGTTGTTAATAACTAATTTTCTTGTTCTGTTTATTTTGTCTAAGTGATGTTTTATGTATTCATCATAATCATCCTTGTCAATGTCCACCGAGATATTCCTGTCGTCCAAAAGAGACGTGGGTTCTCTTCCAAACATCAGGAAAAAGGGAGAATATCCTGTGGTTTCCTGAATTGTAGTATTGTAAGCGTGAGTGATGAATGGGAGTATTTCGTCCCAATTCTTCTGATCAGTGTTCACATACATACTGAGCATATTGATCAATGTTCTATTTAACCGCTCTGTCAATCCATTAGTCTGGGGATGATAGCTCGTTGTGAAGCAATGTTTAATCTTGCACGTTTTCATCACCTCTTTCATTAAATTACTGGTAAATTGAGAGCCTCTGTCACTAATAAGATATTGTGGGGCTCCGTGCCGGAGAAAAATATCCTCTACTAGAAATTTTGAAACTTCTTTCACTGTTGCTTCCGAGACTGCTTTTGTTTCCGCATATCTAGTGTAGTAGTCCGTCAGCACGATTATCCATTTTTTCCTGTTTTTCGTAGATGGCAATGGACCAACAAAGTCAATTCCAATTCTTTCGAAAGGAAAGTTGGCTGGGGGAATGGGCTGTAGTAGTCCAGAAGGTAATTGGTTTGAGCCTTTTCTACTTTGGCAAAGGTGACACGTCTTAACGAACTCTGAGACATCCTTTAGCATGGATGGCCAAAAGTATTTACTCTTTATTCGATACATGGTTCTGGCGACACCCAGATGACCATTCGACATATGATTGTGATATTCTTTCATAATTTCTCTCTTTTTCTTCTCTGGAACCACAAGCAACCACGCCCTGCCTTCAGGGTTCGGGTTTTTCTTAAAGAGGCATCCATCTTCTACTTTAAAGTTTTGCGCAATTGATCGCCTGCTTCCATTAAGGTTTTTCTTAACACTTTCGATAAACTTATTCTCTTCGTCTGTTATTTGATTTAAAAATAGCCTTTCAAAATCCTCATCCCAATCAGTTTCTGGTAAGGGTCCCCTAGATAAGCCATCGGCATCCAGATGCTTCTTTCCTGATTTATGTATTATATCGAAGTCATATTCTTGAATTTTCAATGCCCATCTTGCCAATCGACCTGTTGGATCCTTCAAGTTTTTGAGCCAGCATAAGGCGTGATGGTCTGTTACTATTTTAAAGTGTCTTCCATAAAGGTAGGGTCGTAATTTTGACATTGACCAGACAACGGCCAGACATTCTTTTTCAGTGGTTGAATAATTTTGCTCCGCTTTACTTAGGGTACGACTCAAATATGAGATCACCTTCTCTTCACCACCGATGTCTTGGACAAGTGTTGCACCTATGCCGATGTTGGACGCATCAGTATGAACATAAGTAGGTGCATTTGAATTGAAGTGACCTAAAATTGGTGGATTTAATAGTGCTGTTTTTAGGGTTTGAAACGCTTCCTCTTGTCTTTCTGTCCAGGTAAATGATACACTTTTTTTTTATAAGGTTGGTCAAAGGGTCAGCAATTTTTGAGAAGTATTTGATAAATTTTCTATAATATGAACACATTCCCAAAAAGTATTGTACTTCTTTGACCTTTTTGGGCCGAGGAAAATTTCTGACAGCTTTGATGTTATGTTCCGCGGGTTTTATACCATGTTTGCTCGTTATATAGCCGAGAATCTCCAATTCTTCAAAAGCAAATCGGCATTTTTTGTCGTTTAACCTTAAATTAGATTCACGAAAACATCTAAAAACAGCTTCAAGTCTTTTGAGGTGCGTTGGAAAATCCGGGCTATATATGATAACATCATCCAGATAACACAAACAAATTTGCCATCTCAGATTTCCAAGCATATTCTCCATATTTCTCTCAAAGGTAGCAGGCGCGTTACAAAGTCCAAAAGGCATCACGTTGAATTCATATAATCCATGCGCTGTAGTGAAAGCTGTTTTCTCTTTGTCTCTTTCTTCGACTTCAACTTGCCAATATCCAGATCTGAGGTCTATTGCTGAGAAGTGTGTAGATCCTTGGAGAGTATCTATAACTTCGTCTATTCTAGGGATCGGATAGACATCTTTTACTGTCACATTATTCAGTTTTCTGTAGTCCACACAAAATCTGTATTTACCATATCGCTTCTTGACCAATATTACTGGAAAAGACCAGGGGCTAGAAGATGGCCTAATTATGCCTTCTGTAAGCATCTCGTCAATTTGCTCTTTTATAATATCTCGTTCTTTAGCACTTACCCGGTAAGGCTTGTGTTTAATTGGCTTCGCGTCTTCTGTGTCTATCCGATGTTTTGCCAAATTGGTTCTCCCTAATCTCGATGAAAAAAGATCTCCATACCTTTCTAAAACTTGTTTTAACTCCTTCTGTTCCTTTGGTGAAAGATTTTCGTTTATTTGGGATCTAGGTTCTTCGTTCTTTTCTACCTCTCTTTCTCGACTCACATTTATTTTCGCTGGACTACTTCCAAAAGCCAATGTTTGGTTTTTCATTATTTTTAACGGTCGAGGATACGGATTAGTTATCCAGATGTGTGTTTCCCTATTTATAACATTGATCAAGCTTCTGGCTAGACGAAGTCCATTTGTTTGAAACATTTTGCTGCACTCCTCGATAATATATTCTCCATCCTCTGTTTCTACCAATGCCTTGATCAATTTCATGGAACATTCCGGTACAATGGAATCCTTGGCACTCTTTATTTTCAACATTTCAAAATTGATTTCATCATGATTATTCGTCAAATCGTATTTTATAGTTTCTTGCTTACAATCTATTTTTGCGTTCATTTTCTTAAGGAAATCTCTCCCAAGAATTAATGTCCGTAAATGCGTTTTCAATATCACAAAGTTGTGTGATAATGTTTCATCATCAATTTTTATATTTAAAAATATACTTCCTACCATGTCCAATTTTTTTCCATCGGGTCCTGCACAAATTTTTGCGAGTTTACTTATACCATGGCCTGTATCGAGGGCCGTTCTGAGGTCGACCACTGAGAGGTCAGCACCTGTATCAACCAAAGCTTCAAAAGTCCCTATCTTGTCCACATTAATTTTTAATTTGTATTTAGGGTCCAACTTCTTGATTCCGTTTATGGTCGACTTGCTTTGATTGACAGATTCAGGCGCGACGCTTAGTTTAAATCTTCCAACACGGAATATCTATTCCGGGTAGGAATATTTGTCTGTGTGCTATGACATACATCAGCATAAAGCCGAGGTCCTGATTTCTCTGATATTTCATTCATTTGGCATTTCTCTTCGACCTTCTCTTGGGTATCTGCTGGATCCTCTTCTAGGATTCTTATAAACTTGACCCTACAATAACGGGCCTGGCTTGTTACATTTAAAGCAGATTGGTCTTCCATCTTCCGTCCTATTTTTGCTCACTTCTTGGCTTTTATTGTAAGTGTTTCTCTGAAGGTTTGGTTTCGGCACAAAGTTAGGATTATAAGGACGTCTAGGGGTAGAGGGCTGGGGAAAGTTGTTTCGATACTGTCTGGGGGTAGGAGGGGAGTCGTTCTTGTAATTATTGGAAACAGGGGCTTGGGGCCTGGAAGTGGTCTGGTAGTTTCGTGCGGCAGTCGGCGGCACGTACCTCGATTGTTGTTGGGGTCTAGAATAGCGTGGACCGTTATATAGGTTTCTGGATTTCTCCACACGTTCCCGACACGTTCCCGATTTTCAAAAGAATCCATTTTCTTGCACACGACAAGAAGGTCATCGGTCGTTTTAGGAGGGTTCAGGTAGAGCGCGAATGAGTACTCTTTTTTCAGTCCTCCAATAACATGTTCAATTTTTGTTTCTTCTTCCATTGCGGGGTCAACCTTGTTGCACAACACTAGAATGTCTTCCGCGAACCTGATTGCTGGTTCATTCCAGTGTTGCATTCTGTTGAGCTTCATTCTAAGTTCTTCTTTATTCGCGTCCAAAGAAAAATCCTGAATGAGGCGGATTTTAATATTTTCCCAGCTCGTGAAACTAGCTTTGGGTAAATTCAACCAGGTTTTAGCGCTTCCCGTCATGTTCATGGCGGCATAACGAGAGATAATGTAGTCTGCCCAATGGTACAAGAAGCCAATTTCTTCAAGAGATTCAATCCATGGGCGAGGGTCTTCCGTTCCATCATACTTGGGGATGTCGATGTTGGGATTCAGGACAACTGGGTCGGAACTAGCATCTCTACCAATTGTTGCACCAGGTTGCGGCTTGGCAGACTCTTCAGCCTGGATTCTCTCCTGTACTGGGTCTTGCATCTTACCAGAGCGTGTTTCAACCATCCTACAAATTTATAAAAGGGAATAATGAAATAAGTCTTCTTTAAGTAGCCTCCAGAATCCTTTTTTTATTTTTCTCACATCAAAGAGAGCAGTGAAGTCACACGTGTACCTAAATACAAATGATCATAATCTAAATAATCTGTTTTAAATAAATATCATAGAATATTTCATATAAAAATAAATAAATATATAATTTAAATTTCAAATATATTAAAAATAATATAAGAAATACGCCATTAATCATGATGTAACAATATTTTATATAAAAATTATTTTTAATTTTTAAAATTATTATCGTAAAAAAATCGATACCCACTTATTTTAGAATGCTCGTTAATGTTAGGAGGAGTATGTATCTCTAAAATGAGAGCTGATAGAGCAAAACGGAGAACGTTTCTGGATTCAGTACAATAAAATCAAAAAGAAAAATGTCTCAAATCATCGGCAACAAAATATATGTTGGCTAGTGTGATATATAGTTGGAACAAGAGATCTATCTCACTAGTTTACCTTGCCTTTTAATTTATCCCTTACTAGCCGAATGACCCGGGCAACGCCCGGGTTTTGCTCGATTAAATGTTTTTATTCAAATACTATTCGTTACAATAATAAATTTCACCCTTGTGAAACGTCCCGCTCCAAACTTTGTGTGTTTTTAAAATATAAAATAAAAATGTAAATTTTCACAACGATATTTGAAAATTCTATTATTTTGATTTCAAATACTATTCGTTACAATTATAAATTGGCGCCGTGGATGTCACTCTTGTGAAACGTCCCGCTCCAAACTTTGTGTATTTCAGATTTTTTTCTATGTCCTATTAAAACACGTTTTACATGTACATTAGACCAGCTGATATTACCTCCTATCTTCACCGCTAGAGGCGCTGCTTGCGAGCGAAAGGGAACATTTGCAACGCAAACTTGCAAATAACTCGAGGAATATTCGGGATAGAGACCTGAAATGTTCACTATAAGTTTTTCCAGATTCTACTCTATATATTATTAAAATATCAGGCAGATTAGTTACGTATTGTGGACGTGTATAGCCGACAAACATACATACATACATAAATACACTGACTTTTATATATATATAGGGATTTTCACAGCAGCCTTATAAAATTGAGATGTATACGTTTTATCAGACAAGGAAGTAAAAAGCAATTTGTAGATTTCCAAATTGCTGCGTTGGTAGATATGAGAATTTGCTTTCTATTTTTCAAGACATAATATAATACAGAATTTACGATTAAATGGGATTCAAGACCGAGAAAATTAGATCCACTGACATGATTTTATATCGAATCTAATGTATAATTTAACGTTTTTTTAAGGCTTGCGAATAGGTTTCGAGAGTCTTATGTATTTTTATTGGTTTCTAGAAAAAAATGGTTACAAACGAAGTTGTGAAAATAAAAACATTGAATATTCTCATTTGAGAGAATGTAGAGAGAGTGAAGTGTGGGAGGAAGTCGGCGTGTCAGAGCAAGTTTCCCTGCTGTGTGCAGAACCAATGGCAAGGGCTATTGTGGCGAGCTGGGATACCGCCTACCATTGGTGAGTAGGCGTTGAATCAACACTCTTGTTGAAATATATCACGAGAGACCCTTTCTTCCACCAGGCGTCCATTGTTGAAGGCGAGGTGAAGAAAATACCTTTGAAATGTTTTCTGCAATATTTTTGGCGTATGTAGTATGTTTCCTCTTAAGTAAATCCTTCTGCGTATTTTGACTTACGCTACACAATCTCATTCCGCACGTCACTTCCAATGTCACTCATGATGTGCTAGCACGTATTGGACTTGTTACGTGTTAGTTCTAGGTGTACGAATGCGATTCTACGATTTCGATGCATTTGCTTTTTACGTTTTCTGAACTCTCAAAAAAACGATCATATAAGTACAGAAATGTATAATACTGAAGTCGGCCAACATGGAATTCCATCTCAACCTGTTCTTTATCGTTTCATATCCTCTAATTCCATATCATTTGTTAGCACGCTTTCTTTGAAGTTTCTTCTAGATAGAACGAGCTGACTCAATTCGATTCAATTCGATTTATTTCAAACAACAAAAGAGAATTAAATTACGATTTAAAGCGATTTAGTTGTATTTATAACACAAAAGAAAACAGAAAAGAAAAAAACAACAAAAAATGATGATAAGTAACAATAAAATTCTATGAATATGAAAAATTATAATTAATTAATAAAATACAATAATAATAATAATAAAAACCTAACATACTCCACCCCGGTGGACTAACTTAGTCCTCAGCAAAAGGTAATGGTACTATTTTAGAGACAGTTCTTAGTAAGGCATTCTTGGTGCTTGGTCTTCACCTCGACGACTCGAACTTTTCCGTCCGCTCCCGGAAAGACTTTGGTGGTGCGACCAAGGCTCCAATACATTGCTGGTGGTGATATGGTATCCTTGAGAAAGATGAGGTCACCTTCCTTAATGTTGGGTGAGGATTTTTGCCATTTTAGGCGTTGTTGCAAATTGTTGAGGTATTCTCGATTCCAACGTTTCCAAAATACATCTTTATTTTTATTATTTAGGCTCCAGCGGTCGAGGAAGTTTATCGGAACATCATCATCATAAGATTCTGGAAGGGCAGTTAAGGGTCTCCCAATTAAGAAGTGTCCTGGTGTAAGAGGATTAAAATCGTCTGAATCTGAACTTAGAGGACAAATAGGTCGTGAATTTAAACAAGCTTCTATTTGAGTTGTCAGAGTACTCAGCCCTTCAAATGTGAGTATCTGAGACTTTAAGCATCTGAGAAGATGAAATTTGAAGGATTTTATTCCAGCCTCCCAGATACCTCCGAAATTTGGGGCGGAAGGAGGTATAAAATGCCAGTTAATTCGTTCATTAGATATGAATTTTGTGAATTGTCGAAGCTTTCAATATATCAAACTGCTCTCGGAGAATGTTGTTAGCTCCCCTAAAGTTGGTCCTGTTATCACTAAATATATCAAAGGTTTTCCTCGACGAGAAATAAACCGCTTGAGAGCTGCGAGGAAAGCCGCTGAAGATAGGTCTGATACAATTTCTATATGAATTGCTTTTGTGCAGAAACATACAAATAAAGCAACATATGATTTTAATTTTACTTTAGATCTTTTGATGTTTGGTTTCATCAAAAACGGTCCTGCAAAGTCGATTCCAGTTTTAGTGAACGGATTTGATTTCACAATTCGGTGCATAGGCAGATCTCCCATGATTTGCTTGGTAACTTGGCGTTTAGCCCTGAAACACACCATGCATTGGTGGATTAGTTTCTTGACCAAACTTCTGCCTGCAGGAATCCAATATCGTAATCGTAGTGCAGACATGGTCAGTTGAAGACCAGAATGTAAATTATCCAGATGACACTGTCGCACTATTAATTCCGTGATAAAATGATCTCTTGGCAATATTATTGGATGCTTTTCATCAAATTGCAGATTTGAATGACGTAATCTTCCTCCAACCCGTAAAGTCCAAATTCATCAATGAAAGGATTCAAAGATAAAAGCCTTGAGTTAGTTGGTAAAGATTTCTTTTGTTTGCAACAGGTAATTTCATATTGAAATTCAGAACTTTGGATGAAACGAATGATATTGTGAATCGAACTTGTTAATTCGCTTGAAGATAGATGTCCTTTCTTTCTTTCATTGTAAGTACATTGGACATTGAATACAAATCTATAAATCCATGCTGTAATTCTAACAAGTTCGTTGATATTTGAGTATTTGAAAATGAAGTCTGAGAAAAGAAGATTAGTGGAATGAAAAACAGAGAATGTTTTCATCTTTCACCTGAAATTTCTTCCGGAAAATCATATTGAGTTTGAATTGGATCTTCAAAGTTCACATCCGAGAGCCAAGTTGGTCCTCGCCACCAAAGAGAGTGATCCACCAGCTCTGAAGGAGTTATACCTCTGGAAGCGCAGTCTGCAGGATTATTTTTCGAAATGACATAATGTCAGGAAGAATGTAAAGTCAATCTTTGAATTTCAGCAATCCTATTTCCGACAAATGGTTTCCAATGTCTAGATTCATTTTTAATCCAGCTGAGAACAATTTTGGAATCAGTCCATAAAAATACTCTATCAATTTGTAAGCATAAATAATTGCGAATAGTATCATATAAAGTTGCGAGAAGAAGAGCAGCGCACAGTTCCAGCCGTGGTATGGAAAATCATTTTCAGAGGAGCTACCCTCGTCTTGGAAGCAATCAGAGAAACTTTCACTTGGCCCGATTTGAAATGAGATCTCATATAAAATACTGCGCATATGCAACTTCTGAAGAGTCACAAAAACCATGAAGTTCAACAGAAAGTAAAGCTCCCCTGCACGAGAAGTATCTAGGAATTTGAATTTTATTTAATACGGATAATTCCTTTTCGATTTTCTTCCATTGAGAGCACAAAGTATCAGGCAAGGGATCATCCCAATTCAACTTCTGTTTCCAAAGTGATTGAAGCAAAATTTTAAGACGAATAATAACTGGTGACAGCCAGCCTATAGGATCAAAGATTCTGGAGATGTGGGACAACAAATGTCTTTTAGAATTCGTTTTGTTCTGGAATGTCATTAACAAGAATCTGAAAAATGTCCAAGGAAGGATTCCAACAAATACCAAGTATTTTGACACATGAATCACTCTCAAAATCCCAAAGATTATGCCTATCTTTAACCTGTTCTGATAATCCAGAAAGGACCTCTGGGACGTTTGATCTCCATTTCCTAAGAGAAAATCCGGCTGAAGAAAGAAGATTATTGACTTCACGAATATGACATGTAGCTTCTTCAATTGTGTCTGCACCAGAAAGCAAGTCATCAACATAAAAATCGGTTTGTACTATTTTTGAGGTCACTGGGAAAGTTGACACCTTGTCCCTTGAAAGTTGATGTAGGGTACGCATGACGAGATATGGCGCACAAGACAATCCATATGTCACAGTCAGCAGTCTATAATCCAATAAAGGTTCTGATGGGTTTTTTCTCCATAAAATTCTCTGGAAATCACAATCCCTAGAATCGATTCTTACTTGGCGATACATTTTCTCTATATCTCCTGAAAAAGCTATTGGGCGAGTTCGAAATCTTATCAGAATGTTGAAGATATCCTGTTGTAGTTTTGGTCCTACATGAAGAAAGTCATTTAGAGATTTGCCATTGCTAGTTTTGCAAGATGCATCAAAAACAACTCTCAATTTAGTGGTAGTGCTTTGCTCCTTAAAAACACAGTGATGAGGTATATAATAACATTGTCCTGAAGGTGTATCCAGCTCATATCACTGGGAATAAGCTCCATATGATTGATTAAAAGATATTCGCCCATGAAATCACATATTGTTTTAGGATACTTGGATATTTTTGTAATTTTCTTTCAAGTGATAGAAATCGTTCAGAACATTGATCCTAGATTCGCCAAGAGTTGGCAATGATCTAAATGGCAGCCCAACAGAGTACCTTCCATCTTCCAGAATTTTGAGGTTATTAATATATATTTCTTCACACGAAATTTCTTCTTTGGTTAAAGATTTGGCAGAGGGTACTGACTCCAGCTCCCAGAATTTTTTTAGAAAATCAACTTGTTCCTCCGACGCGAACATAGTTATATAAAGAAGGTTGAAATCCTCTAAAGAATATAAGTAATAGATTCAAAAGCGTACGAGGATGCGTATCTATAAGATTTTAATAAAGGCGAGCTTTCGGGTCACTTATATCTTGATTGGAATTTTCACCTGACAGTATTATTTTACCTGTAAGTAACCATCCCAATTTGGATCCGCACGCAGTGGGTCCAGATAAATTTTGGAATCTAACCTTTCCGTTAAATAAGCATGGAGCAAGCTCTGCTCCTATCACTAAATCAATCTGGCTAGATTTGTCAAAATTGGGGTCAGCTAGCAGAAGATTTTTCAAATAAGGCCAATTATCCTTTTCTATAAAGAAATTGGGCAATTCTGATGTGATCTTATCAATGACTATAGGATTGGCGTTGAAATATTAGGTTTGAGAGAAATATGTGGGCTAAATTGGAGAGAGACCTCACCCATTGATTGTTCTACAAGTTTGTTTCCCCATCCAAAAACTGTAGTTTTACATTCAGCAAGAGGAAGATTTAATTTCTTTCGACAACTATTTGTTATAAGAACACCTTTGAGAGCCTGTATCTATGAGGGCTCTACATGTTTGAAGAACCCCGTTTTCCGATTTGACCTTTATTAAAGCCGTAGAGAGTAATATCCGATCATGACTTTTGTTGTCTGCAAACATGAGACACTGGCATGGGTCAATGGAGATATGTCCGCAACAGGACTTAATATTTCTGGTTTGAACTGATGCAAAAGAGTATTACATGATTTGCAATTTTGCGTGAAGACGCATGACGATACTCTATGGTTAGATCTTAAACAGTTGTAACATAGACGATTATCTTTTACAAATGTCCATCTTTCAAATAACATCATACCATTAAACTTAGGACATTTTCACAAAAAATGTTCACCTTTACATAAGACGCATGACTTGACTCTGCTATCTATACTAGAGCCAGATGCAAATGTTGCTGAATGAGAATGAGTGGATTTATTCATTTTGTAGAATTGTTTTGAATTTTCTCTATTGTGAAAACTCCCGAGACTTCCAGCAAATCTTTCCAGGAAAGAAATCATCTTTTCATACGATGGATATTCTTTCTCAAGCAAACTCATCTCCCATTCCTTTCT
Organism: Cordylochernes scorpioides; assembly: GCA_030710605.1. Lineage (NCBI taxonomy): Eukaryota > Metazoa > Arthropoda > Arachnida > Pseudoscorpiones > Chernetidae > Cordylochernes > Cordylochernes scorpioides. The sequence goes on along the minus strand of CP092873.1, from coordinate 59,454,840 downwards.
TATTGAACGATCAAGTTTTGATTGAATTATATGAATTAAAATCATATCCGATAAATTATTACGTTCCAATCCGAGGATAGAGAGATTCTGAATGCTTTCGTTACAAGTGGTCCAGGAGATCAAGTAAATCTTTAGTCGATTCTTGTTTAACATTTTTCAATTCATACAAATTTTGAATTTGTTTAAAAGCCAATTCACTTTTTTTTTTTTGTCGAATCTATTGACCAAGGTTTGCCAGGCAATAGGATAATTTTCATCAGAAATATTGAACGCCCTAATAAGTCTAGCGGCATTTCCTTTTAGTGCAGAATTTAAATATTGAAGTTTTTGAAAATTTCCCAGTTTTGGATTTTGATCAATAGATCTAATATAGATTGAAATTTGGAAAGTTATAAATGCGTTTCACCAGAAAATGTATTTTTATTTAAATTTCCCAGCGATCTATTTATTTTTATAAAAAAATAATTGATTTTAGACTTTGCCTCAAGGATACCTTAAATTTTTCTTCAGCATTAATGTCTTTATATTTTACTAATTTCACATATTGATTATCAAAGCTAGCTTTTAAATTTAACAAGTCTTCTTTATTTTGCATAAGTAAGTATTTATCATTGCCTTCTAAATTATATTCTACATCTGCTTTTATCAATTCTATAAACTTTTAATCAGAGATTCAAAAATTAAGATTTCTGTTTCCATATTTTAAAGATTAGTATTCAAAACCTTACCTTTCTTTATTTCTATGGCTTCTAAGAACTTTCTATTTCTTCTACTTCTTTCCCGGGTTTCGGCACCAAAAAATGTTAGCACCTTATTCTTTGAAGTTTCTTCTATAAAGAACGAGCTGACTCAATTCGATTCAATTCGATTTATTTCAAACAACAAAAGAGATTTACATGACGATTTAATGCGATTTAGTTGTATTTATAGCACAAGAAAACAGAAGAAGAAAAAAAAATAACAAAAAAAAAAGATGATAAGTAACAATAAATTCTATGAATATGAATTATAATTAATTAATAAAATACAATAATAATAATAATAATAATAAACCTAACATCATTCTATTTATGAAACGAATTCTTCCTTTGCCTACCTCTCCCTTCTTTCTTCGGGGAGTATTCCTCTCCATAATAGACGATCTCCTGATGACCCCAGTATCGATAACTTCATTTAGAAGGCTGTACATTCAAACAAAATGTCCCCGAACTTCTTTGTTCATCGATGTCAAAAGAGTTCATTTTCCGCTCTATTATTGAGAAAGTTCAAAAATAAATAGGGAACAAAAGAAGTAGGGTGGCGCGCCGCAACTTCTTGCCCTTCTTCAGTTAACAACATGACATGGTAAAAGAGAACAATGTATAAACTCTCTTCTTTATCATTTCTTTGACTTCATTTCGACTGGAGAAGAACACGCCCTGCTGTAATTTCTTTCTTAAGGTTCACAATCACCCAAAATATATTAATTAAGTACCAAGAAACGATCGCATTACTTTAGGGAAAGGAGTTTCTTTTTACTGCAACATATTCCTATAAGATTTCGAACGTCATCGTCCTCTTCTAAAGAGTCCATCCTGGTAAAAGTAAGGCAGAGTTTGAATGCTTATACGATTAGGTTAGATACAAGGTCACGTAATGAGATCGTTTTTATTGATTCCTAATTAATTTCTTTTTTTTTTAAGAAAAGGTTGTGGTCTCACCTACTTCTTTCTAACATTTTAAAGACGTGCAAATTTCACGACCAAAAATATTTTAAAATATAGGATAGACCTCAATTTTTTCCTCCCTTAATATTTTAAGATATTAAACTTATTCTGATTGTAACTTTATAATAATTTTTTCATGCACAAATTTCCCCCACCTACTTTGTATTTTTGAAATTATTTCAACTGTGATATTATAACACTATGCAGCGCTGAGTTTGTTTATACAAAAATGTAATGCCTTGATAAAGGTTGTCGTTGAGCCAACCGAAATATTGGAAAATAAATCTTTTATTCAATCCAATATATGCCTTTCTATTATCTAATGAATCAACTGTTTTCATTGTCTTGTAAATAAAACTGTGTGACTCTTGTTACACTAGGCGCAAGTGTTCCTGCATGACAGAGTGATAACAAACTGAACCATGACAAAAATACGGTTTGTTTACTTCCGAGTTACCTCATTAATTCACATTCGCCTTTTTCTTCTAAAAATAACACGAACTGTTGCAAAACACGTCGCTATAATAGGAATTGTATTTTTTTCCAACGATAAAGCCTCTCTTCCTTCCTTTCTACAATATTTGTGGAGGATTATACTTTATTATTCAGGAGGTTCAATTATTCAGGTGGGAATGTTGTTGACCTGGACGTTATGCAACTCCCGTTTTTTCTGGAAGATATTGAATATTAATGAACAGAATCGTCGGAAATACATTACCAGGACACACAACATATATACTGGCCTGTTTGAGAAAAAAATGTTTTAGACAAAAAGAAAAGGAGCGTGAGGGGGGTTGGGGGGAGATATAGCATCCTAGTATTTAAGGGAACCTCCTAATCGTGTAACCAAATGTTGCTGATAGCTCTCTTTCTGCCATATATAAGAAACATATCAATTATCTGTTTTTTTTTTAATTATTTTTTTGAGTCCGCCTATACTCTTGAAAATAAGCGTTTCAAGTTTTTGTCCTTCATTAGCGTGGTGCATGTTGTACGTTGAATGTCCATCATGGAGACCTCAGTCCGAGACGCGCGCGTATTTTTTCTTGATATTACAATGAAGGGGATGAAAAAAATCAACAGATAGTTGATATATTTTTCCGATAAATTACAGAAATCCATCAAAAACATTTATTTTCGAGATCAAGAGGTGCAATGGTCTCTGTCTTTCCTTTCCTATGGAGCAAATAATGGGTGTGATATAAATATAGATCGAAAGGCCCCATCATACAAGTATATTATAGGCGATATTAGTTTACCTGTTAGCGACGGGCATGCTTTAGATTAAAAAAATCATCGACGGCCTAGAGCAGGGGTCGGCAAACTTTTAAGTCGGAAGAGTCAAATATCGCAATTTACAAAATTTCAAAGTTTTTAAAGAGCCACAAAATGTTTAGGATGAGTAAAAAAAATGTTTTCTTGCCAACAATAAATAGTACTCGCATAAATAATATTTGCGTATGGAACTATATAAAAAGCCACAGCTTCACATCCAAAGAGCCGCATGTGGCTCGCGAGCCGCAGTTTGCCGACCTCTGGCATAAAGCAAAATGCTAGATTCCTGAAAAAAAAACTGATAAAATACAAATAACTTATATGGAAAAAAATATTGTAACTTGACAAATAAGTTTTTGTATAATATAAGAATTTTGTTTTGGCTATTGATGATCTTTTGATCGAAACTTGTCAGTCTGCAATAAAGAAACTCATTGCATTTGTAATCTGTGATTAGATCTTATTATTCATATTTTTATTTGAACGATTATTGATATTATTATTGTTTTAAGATAATAAGACTCTTTATAAAGGTTAACCTTCAGACTTAAGACTTAAGTCTAGCTGTCGTTCTCTCTAGATCCGATCATATATATTTATATAGAGAACGGGCATTCCTCGATCTTCATATTTAAAAGTAAATTTCTAAACGGAGTTGGTTATTTATTCGGGATGAAAACCCCTATCGCAGATAATAATGATTATAAGTAGCTTAGAACTTGCAATTTAATTTATTACTTCAGGTGAATCGCACACAGTTCAAAGACTCCTCAATCAGGCTCCTCCAAGAGCCATTGCCATTGGTAGCGAGAGACGCTCACTTGGTCCAGTTGATCCATCACGGAAGAGTTCTGTGGGGAAAATATTGCGATTATTTCCTCCTGCCTACCAGATCCACCTGCCTTTGACCTAATAGTAGGTTCATCCTTTTTTCAAAGTCATTTATATCCTTCTCTATATTAGGATGGATTTGGAGGATTTTACATATGTTTGATTGTGAAAAAAGTTTTTTTTTTTCAATCTCCAGTAAAAATGCACCCGGGGATAACCCAGGCAATGCCCTAGTTATTCGCCTATTTGCATAAAATAAAAAGAAAGAATCTCCTGATCATGTAACACAACATTGCAGATGGTTGCGCGTCACCTATCAGAATAAAATTCTCTAAGTATTGATTTTTTTTATTTACGAATTTTTGGACAGAAATATTTCAAATCAAGAAAAACAAACCACGTAAGCCTTTGACAATGCGGCGAAACGCTCCGCCAAGGTGGTTTAGAAGTGTTTTGATTGATTAAGTTGTTGTTATCGTGTCCAATGAAGAGCCTCAAATGTCTCCATACATCTCTATCACAGCAGTCGCAATGTCCTCTATCTTGGGTGTGTGAAGCTGCTGTTATGGTTCTATGCAAATTTTCTGTGAGGCTGTATCCATTGCTGGAAATAAGAATATGTGGGTAGGTGTTAGTTCCACACCAGGAAAACTGTGGCATGTCTTGTAGGTTCTTGTGCCATCTGTAATAAGTTGAAATGTATTAAAGGTGCAAAGAGTGAGAGAGAAACTCTGAAAAACGTGAGAAAAAAGTAGAAATCAAGATGTTCACATAATGATGAAGCATCTCCTGTCCATACAAATAAATGTTGCAAATGCTAAGCGCCATTTATAGGAATTGATTTCCCCCCCAAATCTTCACCAAAATACAGCTCAAGAAATCATACGCATAAGAGTTATTTGATTTTTAAAATAAAATTTTTTGCAGTATTACCCCGATTTCTACAATCTCGGAATTAGTGGTTGTTTCTGATGTCCCTCGTTATCTCCAGTCTTATCCTTGGTGTACTCTATCTATTGATGTGTTAAGTACCAACTCTACGTGTAGGCGATCGCCTTTTTTTATCTACAAAAATGGTTTTTATATGCCTCTCTCTCTTATCTAAACGCTTACAAAAACTTGTACTCAAAGGTTTATACCCCAAAGTTGAAAAAGAAATTTTGTTTGTTCCAAAAGTTGTATTGACAAAAGTTACTTTGTACGGGTTAACACAAAATGCAATAGACTAGGGCCTAAGTAATAGTAACTAAACACACAAAAGCGTGCACTCAAAGTTACAACAAAAAAAAGAGATAAATAAACTTACAATTGGTTAAATAAAATTCTAAAAAACACAGTACTTATCTTTATTGCTGCTTTGGTAGGGATCGGACCGGCGTTACCCAGGGAATGCGAAGAGATCACCAGACACGGATAAAAATACGAAGAGAACGCTATAAGCGTCTCTACACAAAACTTTAAACCACACTGGCTCTCACGCCTTCCTTTAAACCCCCTTTATATACAAACATGGCCACATTCGTCCAATTAGAATGCTTGAAAGATCGGTTTACTCTTATCTAATAAAAACAACGTTCTTCGCACTAAAGAAATAGGATAAGATAAGGCGTGCAAATATTGTCAATATAATTTGACAAAAGATATCCTTCTAAAAATAAAAGGAAAACAAAGAAACTAACCAATCTACCAAACATTCTTATTGTCCCGTAAGGAAAACCTCCCGCTATTCGGAGGGAAAAAAGCTCACGGGAGCCATGTTCTAAAGATAGGAAAAAAAAAAACTAACGAGAGAAGTTATAGGCCTCCCCGGTGTCGTTCCGCAAAATATTTGCCTTCCATCTTAGACCAAGGAACAACAGCAGGAGAAAAATTAACCTCCTTCACAAACTAGAGTGAATTACCTTGAGTAATATCTTAAAACCGCATTTCTCTGTATAAACATGGAAGGGGCAATACGCTTTCATCTGGGATCAGCAGGGCATGATAGGTAGAGACTTTGGGACAGACGCTCACTTGATGAGAAACCGAACGATCCAATTCCATTCAGTTCTCTCAATTCCAAGAGCTAAAAACTCTTTTTAACGTCTGTTTCTAAACGCTTTCATCCTATCGACTTGTACAACTTTCACATCGTGCATGGTGACCCCTCTTACTCTAAAGTTAACATCGGAGACCCTAGCTTACACACGGAAAGGCCCATAGACGTTGGAGTAACCTTCAGTCTTAGGAACAGCTAGCATTACCAGATCTCCTCTGTCGAAAGTTTTGGTATAAGGTGGCCTAGGATTCATAAGCCTTTTAGCAGAATTACCTGACATAAACTATCTGACAGTCTCCTTTGCTTTCCGCATCACCCTTAACGTCTCAGCCCAAGTAGGCTTTCTAAAACTATTAACAGACCCCGCGCTACACTCACAGTTTATTTTAAACTCAGTAGGTGGCAACTTTACAGCCTCGTTTTCGATGCGTCTCACGGATTTCTCATCTATGGAGCTTGAAACCATTGGTCTATGTGCACTGGCAATGCAGCTAAGGTCTACATAATCATGGTCTTCTGGTTTCAAGGAAATCATGTTGCAACGTTCCCGTACGGAGGCAACTGGATATTAAATCTCCTTATATCATTGATTCCCAGAATCCCGTCGTAGCCTTTATCTCCGAGTGACATTAACCAGAACCTTATCTCTCCCAGCTCGCTGCCGTTTTCGTTACCAACTCTACAGGTTTTAACACGTGTAAGTGTCTGCTCGTGGCCTTTCACTGACACTATACGTAAAGTTTTAAGTGCATCGTCCCAATTCTCCTTCAAGACCTTGCACTTTTCAGAATCAATAATACTGACTTGGCTTCCTGTATCATATAACAGGTGCCACATATTGCCGTTAATATTCACCTTAACTATTGGCAGATTACCAAACTGATCTCCGCCATAAGAACGTATTTTCACAATCTCAGCATTGTCAAGAGTATTGCGGTTGGCAAACATAGAAGACTTGTCTTGAGCAATCACTAGCTATATGTCCTTATCTAAACTCAGGTGGACTCAGCTTGATTTCGCCCCAACAATTTAGTCAGTTTTTCTATCTCACCTCTAAGGTCTTTAATACACTGCTCATTTTTCGTGCTTCATCCTGTTTACACTGGCACTAGCATCTTCATCTCACCCTTAATGCTATTTATTTCTTTAACCCCTTCTACTGAACATACCCCTTTCATAAAGCTGCAACGGTGTTCTACACTATCCTCTGTGGCCATGACACTGACTGCTTTGTCTATTGATTTGGCCTCACTGCGAACAATAGCCTCTCTATACTTATCGAGCACATTTTCGAGGAAGATTTCGAACACTAGGCTATCGTCAAATCTGCACTCTACTTTATCTCTAATACCCAGGAAGCTTTCTTTAAAAACTATAGGACTTTCCCCAACTCTCTGCTTAAGACCTTCTATTAATTTAAGGCATTTCCTAATACCACGCGCCTTTTTAGGGTACAATATGTTCAGTTTACTAACAATACTTTCGAAACTGCTATCGTTACGGATACCCATATCCTCTAAGCTCAACCTAACTTCAGGGGATAGAGCCTCGAACATGAGCAGTGCTTTGACCTCAGGATCCCATTTGCCTACTCGAGCTTTAAGCTCGACTTCCCGAATGAAAGACTCGAGATCAACCCCATTAAACACTGAAAAGTTGAGAATAGAGTTCACAAACATGATGGAGTACAAAAATAATAATAATAATAAACCACTCAATGACAAAAGTTACTTTTTACGGGTTAACACAAAATGCAATAGACTAGGGTCTAAAGTAAAGTAACTGAACACACAAAAGCGTACACTCAAAAGTACAAAAAAAAGTGATAAATAAACTTACAATTGGTTAAATAAAATTCTAAAAAACACAGTACTTATCTTTATTGCTGCTTTGGTAGGGATCGGACCGGCGTTACACAGGGAATGCGAAGAGATCACCAGACACGGATAAAATACGAAGAGAACGCTATAAGCGTCTCTACACAAAACTTTTAACCACACTGGCTCTCACTCATTCCCTTAAACCCCCTTTATATACAAACATGGCCACATTCGTCCAATTAGAATGCTTGAGAGATCGGTTTACTTATCTAATAAAAAACAACGTTCTTCGCACTAAGAAATAGGATAAGATAAGCGTGCAAATATTTGTCAATATAATTTGACATTACCACTAAAGTTGTACAAAAATCTTGTATCTAGAGTTGGACAAAAATGTTTTAGCCAAAGTTGTATCCAAGAGTTTGCATTTCGAGCTGTGAGCAAAATTGTGCTCCCAAATTATGTGAATTCTACTTAAGAGATTTCCATCGAACCTACCTACCGTGTAAATTAAGGGTGTTTTTGTTTTAGTTATGTGGATATATTGTACGCACAGTGTACATGCTGCCATATGGTAATCATGGCAGGGTTGGGATTGTTTGTACTGTAATTGCATCCTCCACCTAGACGTGTAAGCAGTTCGTATTTACAAGATACTAGGGATCATTTTCTGCTTTGGTCCTTGTGTAAGAATATATTACCCTGTATATGTGTGTGTGATGTGTTGGATATTGAAAAAAAAGTATCCTAAGATATATTTCTAAGAATAGATAAAAACCCGACTTAGTAGAAGTTGCCTCAAAGGAAGATTTTGTCATTCATACTTTTTGTATCCACCGCATACAACACTGGACATATATATGTCACAGTAATAAATATAAAAATAAAACTAGGTAAAACAGCGCTAACACTTTCTACTTTTTAAATTAGAATTGAGGATTACTTTTATATTTTACTAGCGAACCCGGCCACGCGTTGCTGTGGCTAAATTGTAATATGTTAAATTAACAGTATACTAAACTATTCAGTACAGTAAAGTTAATATTCACTTATAAAGATAAAAAATGTTGTAGCCGATCTAAAGCCCTACGGGATTGAGAATGGAACGTTACGTTAAAATTTGAAAGTGATTTTTATATATATATATATAATATAGCCCTTCATTGTAATCATTGATTATAATCACTGCATTAATAAATGTCAGTGAACTCTATATATGTATTGTTTTTTTTTTTGTTTTCGAGATATTCTAAGAGAACGTTCGCACATTTTCTGTAAAATATTTATATATGCACAAACACAGAATATAATCACTATGTCTTAATTTCGCTATAATTATTGTTATAAACATTATTCTAAATAAATCGCCAGAAATCGTCCTGATAGTTTACTAAACAACTTCCCAAAGTTTCATGGCAAACATCTAAAATAAAATAATACGTTTAATACTTTGCTACAACATTAAAAAGAGGGGGGCTTAGGTGTTTAAAATGTTAAATGTGCTCTAAATAGTATTACATAGAGCCTTCATAACAAACATATTTAAAATAAACCAATCAAAATATAATAATGCTGTAAAAACAGACCTTGCTACAATAATATAAAAGAAACGAAAATAAAAAAAGACACCCACGCTGAGCCTCGAACCTAGGTTTGTTACAAATATTATTAAAAAATTGTTTATGTTAATTTTTATTTTAAAAAGCCTACATTTTAAATAAAATAATATTTTTAATAATTTGCTACAATAATATAAAAGAAATGAAGAAAAAAAAAACACCCACGCTGAGCCTCGAACCTAGGTTGAGGGGATACGAAGCTGTGCACCTAACCTATAGGCTAAGCTTGACGTTACAAATAAGCTCATGCGAGGCTATTTCAGGCCATACGTCTGCCGCGAGGGGGCGCTGATTGCGAGTGAATCTACGTTTTATCGTAAATAAATATGCAACGAAAGGTTATTTCTAAAGAGTAATTAGCCAGAAACCATCCCGGTAGTATACTAAACATCTTCCCAAAGTTTCATCACGATTGGTTGAGCGATGTAGAAGATTATCACTGACGAACGGACGGACGGACGGACCAACGGACCGACAAACATCCATTTTTATATATATAGATTTATATCAATTGCGAAGACTAAATACGTTATATTTTAGATTTTGAGAAAGGTAATGCATCAGGTTTTATATCTTCCTTCCTGCGTAGATTTGTTACAGTTGGTTATAAGAACCTACAAGATTGGTAAAAAAATGGCATTTACGGCCAAGATTTCCTGGCCCCCATTTCCAAATACAATTCTGGTATGCTAACCCATCAGAGAGAGAAATAAGGGAAGAATCTTTATAGCTAAGAGATTACAGACAGTTAGACAGATGTATGGTAGACAATGCAGAAATAATCTGTAGAACTGAGGGACGGCAGAAAAAGGTATGGTAGACAATACAAAAATAACCTGTATAGCTAAGGGACGACAGACAAAGGTATAGTAGACAATGCAGAAATAATGTGTACAGCTAAGGGACGACAGACAGAAGTATGGTAGACAATGCAGAAATAAAATGTACAGCTAAGGGACGACAGACAGATGGTAGGATAGACAATACAGGAATAATGTGAACAGCTAAGGAACGACAGACAGAGAGGTATGGTAGACAATGCAGGAATAATGTGTACAGCTAAGGGAAGACAGACAGAGGTAAGGTAGACACTGCAGGAATAATGTGTACAGCTAAGGGACAGAGGTAAGGTATACAATGCAGGAATAATGTGTACAGATAAGGGGCGACAGACAGAGAGGTATGGTAGACAATGCTGGAATAATGTGTAGAGCTAAGGGAAGACAGACATAGGTAGGGTAGACAATGCAGATAAAATGTGTACAGCTAAGGGAGAGAGGTAAGGTAGACAATGCAAGAATAATGTGTGCAGCTAAGGAACGACAGACAGAGGTATGGTAGACAATGCAGGAATAATCTGTACAGCTAAGGAACGACAGACAGAGGTTTGGTAGACAATGCAGGAAAAATGTGTACAGCTAAGGGAAGACAGATAGAGGTAGGGTAGACAATGCAGGAATAATGTGTACAGCTAAGGGACGACAGACATAGGTAGGGTAGACAATGCAGATATAATATGTATAGCTAAGGGACGATAGACAGAGGTAATGTAGACAATGCAGAAATAACGTGTACAGCTAAGAGACGACAGACAGAGGTATGGTAGACAATACAGGAATAATGTGAACAGCTAAGGAGCGACAGACAGAGAGGTATGGTAGACAATGTAGGAATAATGTGTACAGCTAGGGGAAGACAGACAGAGGTATGGTAGACAATGCAGGAATAATCTGTACAGCTAAGGGACAACAGACAGAGGTATGGTAGACAATGCAGGAATAATCTGTACAGCTAAGGGACGACAGACAGAGGTATGGTAGACAATGCAGGTAAAATGTGTACAGCTAAGGGACGATAGACTGAGGTAATGTAGACAATGCAGAAATAAAGTGTACAGCTAAGGGACGACAGACAGAGGTATGGTAGACAATAATGTGTACTGCTAAGGGACGACAGACAGAGGTATGGTAGACAATAATGTGTACGGCTAAGGGACGACAGACTGAGGTATGGTAGACAATAATGTGTAGAGCTAAGGGACGAAAGACAGAGGTATGGTAGACAATAATGTGTAAAGCTAAGGGACGACAGACAGCGGTATGGTAGACAATGCAGGAATAATCTGTACAGCTAAGGGACGACAGACAGAGGTATGGTAGACAATGCAGGAATAATTCGTACAGCTAAGGAACGACAGACAGAGGTTTGGTAGACATTGCAGGAAAAATGTGTACAGCTAAGGGAAGACAGACAGAGGTATGGTAGACAATGCAGGAATAATGTGTACAGTTAAGGGACGACAGACATAGGTAGGGTAGACAATGCAGATATAATATGTATAGCTAAGGGACGATAGACAGAGGTAATGTAGACAATGCAGAAATAACGTGTACAGCTGAGGGACGACAGACAGGGGTATGGTAGACAATACAGGAATAATGTGAACAGCTAAGGGAAGACAGACAGAGGTATGGTAGACAATGCAGGAATAATCTGTACAGCTAAGGGACGACAGACAGAGGTATGGTAGACAATGCAGGAATAATCTGTACAGCTAAGGGACGACAGACAGAGGTATGGTAGACAATGCAGGAAAAATGTGTACAGCTAAGGGACGACAGACAGAGGTATGGTTGACAATACAGGAATAATGTGAACAGCTAAGGAACGACAGACAGAGAGGTATGGTAGACAATGTAGGAATAATGTGTACAGCTAAGGGAAGACAGGCAGAGGTATGGTAGACAATGCAGGAATAACCTGTACAGCTAAGGGACAACAGACAGAGGTATGGTAGACAATGCAGGAAAAATGTGTACAGCTAAGGGACGATAGACAGAGGTAATGTAGACAATGCAGAAATAAAGTGTACAGCTAAGGGACGACAGACAGAGGTATGGTAGACAATAATGTGTACGGCTAAGGGACGACAGACTGAGGTATGGTAGACAATAATGGGTAGAGCTAAGGGACGAAAGACAGAGGTATGGTAGACAATAATGTGTAGAGCTAAGGGACGACAGACAGAGGTATGTTAGGCAATAATGTGCACAGCGAAGGGACGACAGACAGAGGTATGGTAGACAATAATGTGTACGGCTAAGAGACGACAGACTGAGGTATGGTAGACAATAATGTGTAGAGCTGAGGGACGACAGACAGAGGTATGGTAAGCAATGATCTGTCCAGCTAAGGGACGACAGTCAGAGGTATGGTAGACAATAATGTGTACAGCTAAGGGACGACAGACAGAGGTATGTTAGACAATAATGTGCACAGCTAAGGGACGACAAACAGAGGTATGGTAGACAATAATGTGTAGAGCTAAGGGAAGACAGACATAGGTATGGTAGACAATGCAGTAAGAAGATGACTCAAGGGAGAAGACCTTGGGGAATGAGGAGGCCGGCTGGATATAACCAAGACAGTTTCACGGCGCAGGCCAATTCCCCTATAAATAGTTCTAATTTGTCAAACACGTGTCCTGCCGTCTGGCTCGTTAGACATGTCTGTCCCCACACTGTCGTGCGGTTGATTGAACCGCTGCAGCCTCTATGTAAGACATTCTTTCCTTTGTAAACATGGATCCCTTTGATTATTGAAGCTTATCTAGGCAATACTTCCGTAGGGACTGTAATTGATCGACAAAGAGCATTTGCAATATTCTGTGTAAAGATACACAGGGTACAATAAGAGAGAAATAACATGAACGTGAGGTTATCGAATTTTGGAAATCCAAAAAGGAGTAGGTTATGAGCATTATTTTTAATATTGAAAAATGAAATTAAATAACCTTTAGTGTGTGGGCAAGGCTTCTTTAGACCTCTTTCAGCTGAGGTATTAAGGGCTTACTCGCAAGCTACATAATTAATTTTTAGCTATAAAAAATACCTGTGTCTATAGATTTTCATTAAAAACAGAATATGTAAAAATATTCAAGCACGTGCCATTATTTATCACTAGACGCTTCTATGCAAAACGCTTGGATCCAAAATGATATAAGCATATATAAAATACTAGAAAAATGACCCGGCTTCGCCCGAGAATTCCGCCGAGTGTAATTTATTTCATACTGAAAGTACATCAATAAAATAAATAGTATAAATGCCATATAATCGCAATACAGAAATAACACATAAACCACAAGCAAAAAGTGTGTGTGATGGCAAAAATTGTATTATATTAGTATTTAGGTATTTGATTTAATTATTTTTTGGAATCCATTTAGTTGTTTCAAAATCAATATAGTTTAAATAGATGGCAGCT
>CP092873.1:59305165-59441185 GCA_030710605.1 Cordylochernes scorpioides | reverse complement strand
AAATTATTTTTCAAAAACCTTCCCGGGGATATACCTAATAATATCCCAAAATTTCACGGCGATTTGATGTATGGTTTTTGAATCTATAGAGTACAAACATACAGACAGACATTAACTTATATATATATATATAGAATATAGATGGGAATTTTGCCGGGAGGAAATTGATCTAAAGAGACAAGGGTCGCCTCTCCCGTCAAAACAGACGTCTAAAACCAGACGCCATCTATTGACCGTCGCCGCAACTAGCGGCCTCGGGTCGGTGACAAAGCCACAACACCAGCTTTGGCAAACTGAAAAGCGTCCACCTAGAGACCATGGTTTCGGGCTAATGGCCCTCGTCAGTCTAGGGCGGACTTTATTCCATGAGATCCATCTGCCAAAGAGGTGTTTAGCTGGCAAAGTGGCTGGGCCATATCTATGGCTAAAATATAGATGGGAATTTTGCCGGGAGGAAATTGATCTAAAGAGACAAGGGTCGCCTCTCCCGTCAAAACAGACGTCTAAAACTAGACGTCATCTATTGACCGTTGCCGCAACTAGCGGCCTCGGTGACAAAGCCACAACACCAGCTTTGGAAAACTGAAAAGCGTCCACCTAGAGACCATGGTTTCGGGCTAATGGCCCTCGTCAGTCTAGGGCGGACTTTATTCCATGGGATCCACACGGGATCTAATGGAATCTTGACAATCTGCCAAAGAGGTGTTTAGCTGGCAAAGTGGCTGGGCCATATCTATGGCTAAAATATAGATGGAAATTTTTCCGGGAGGAAATTGATCTAAAGAGACAAGTGTCGTCTCTCCCGTCAAAAGAGACGTCTAAAACCAGACGCCATCTATTGACCGTCGCCGCAACTAGCGGCCTCGGGTCGGTGACAAAGCCACAACACCAGCTTTGGCAAACTGAAAAGCGTACACCTAGAGACCATGATTTCGGGCTAATGGCCCTCGTCAGTCTAGGGCGGACTTTATTCCATGAGATCCACACGGGATCTAATGAAATCTTGACAATCTTCCAAAGAGGTGTTCAGCTGGCAAAGTGGCTGGGCCATATCTATGGCTAAAATATAGATGGGAATTTTGCCGGGAGGAAATTGATCTAAAGAGACAAGGGTCGCCTCTATATATTATATAATATATGACATTCGTATTAGATATTTTCAATAAAATAATGAAAGTAATTGAAAACTGCCAAACAAAAATTATAATTTTGAATTTACGAAAAGGCCACAACTAGGGCAAGAAAAGGGCACATGCGGCGTTAAGGCCGCACGTTCGCCACCCCTGCGTTAGATTATCTTTCGACTATTAAAAATCTCAACCATTTGTGAGGATTAGCTCATCAGACAATCAATTCCAGAATACGATGAGACCGAGGTTGTTTCTCAACTTCAGATTTCTTCCTCATTCAGGAAGTATTTATATTGTTTCGTTTTTTGATAAAAGAAGAGATTTCTAATCTAGAACCCCCCTGAAGGATTCAGAATTGAGGGGTCCAAGAGCCGTTGACAGATAAAGAAGATCCTTTTAATTGGGGGAGGGGGGAGAGGGGCGAATGGTTAATCGCTAACTCTGGGAGCAGTCATGCTGGCAACAAACCATACAGTTTCGCCATGATTGGTTATACGTTCAATGTGTTCGTGGAAGTATAAACAAACGAGCACTTTGTTGGGTGGATCGCAATAATTACTATCTTTTAAAATATAAATACACCTATCCCCCGATTTACACGGTACTTGTTTTACACGTTTTCGCTTTTACACGGTTTTCCAAATAAGTTTTTTTTTATCGCACTATACTAAATGCTACTGTGATTGAACACATGCGCTGACTACATATTTTAACCTGTCAATGCTTTTTATTTTTATTTCTGTGTAAACCTATCCCCCGATTTACACGTTTTTCTCAGGAACGTATCTACCGTGTAAATCGGGGGATAGGTATATTCTTTATTGAAGGTAAAAACTAAATAATTTAAATGAACATAATTTTCTAAATATATTCACCTAAGCTTATATAAAAGGGCGTACCTGGATCTGTAAAGAAAAGAAAAACATTTTTTTCTCTAAATATTTCGAGAGATTGCTCCCTCTATCAATTTATTGCACAGTAAACTTAATTTACAAATTCTTGTATAAAGAGGGATCAATCTCTCGAAATATTTAGAGCAAAAAAAGTGTTTTTTTAAAATTTATTAACAGATCCAGATACGCCTTTTTTATATAAACTTATTTGATGGATCGCCTTTTGACTCAAAATATATACACCTAAGCTAACATTACTGGGAAAACCTAATTCTCTCTAATAACATTTATATCTATTAACTCTCACCTCTCAATCTATTTCATCTCACACATATATATACAATCCTGACACCACAGATCATAAAGTTACAGATTAATATAATCATAGAATAAAAATTAATATTTTAACTATAGAACATCCAACACACTTTAGTCGGCGAAGCACCCACCCTCTATTTGAACAAATATCAACTAAACTATGATTCCGGTTTATTCCATATTATTGAATAATCCTTTTTTTATATATAAATTAGGTCAATCACGTACACGTTTCGTGTTGTTGGTCCTTGTTAGTGTGATGCAGACTGTACCTCAACGGCCCACAAAGATAATCAAAGAGGCATCTTTTTTTTTTATTAAACATTTTTTATGTCTCTGAAATCTTCAAAAATATATATTATATATATATATATATATAATACTCCCTTATATAATATCATTTGAGAGAGAAAAAAAATTAATCCAGGGAAAAGTTCGAACTCGTGCCCACGCGGGCGCATGGGTTAGGGCGTATTGCAAAAATGTCCAAGTACCCATTGTATATTTGTATTCATTTGTTATTGCTATTAATAATATTTTCGTGGGTTTTCTCTCTTCTATTTATGAAGCATAATCATTTAACAGATCATGATGAGTACGCATATGTGCGAATGTGCATATCAATATGTATGCGTATAACAGTAATTGTGCGTTATAAATGTATACAAAGCACTGAACAGGATATTATTATATTTATATTGGAGATGAATACACTATAGTTTAAATACGCGGAGAGTATCCTGCCGAATACACTCTTAGCGTAACTACCCCATAGTTATATCAGTATAATCAAAATCACAAGCATAAACACAAACACAGACAAACACACACAAGCACACACAGATACACACACAGAGTCTTGAATTCCCCAAATTTTTTCTTCTTCTTCTTTTCTTCAGGGTCAGGTCGTATTCCAGCTCCACTTACTTCATGTCCAAGAACAGTGATAGTTTTTGCCCCAAATTTACTTTTTTTGCATTAAGGCACAGACCAGTTTGCTTCAGACAATTTAAAACATTTTTGAGGCGTCGTAGATGTTCTTCAAAATTATCTGAAAAAAAACTAGTATGTCATATAAATAACCTTAAGACCTTTCAGCAGGTTGTTCATCATCCTCTCTAACGTAGCCGGAGCATTGCATAACCCGAATGGCATTACTTTGAACTCTTACAGTCCATCTGGAGTTATAAATGCTGTCTTCTCACGGTCCGATTCTTCTACGTCGATCTTCCAGTACCCTGATTAGAGGTCCATGGAAGAATAAAATCTAGCGCCGTGTAAGCAGTCTAAAGTGTCGTCGATCCTTGGGAGAGGGTAGGCATCCTTTTTTGTTATTTTGTTCAGGCGGCGGTAATCGACGCAGAATTTCCAGCTTCCATCCTTTTTTTCTTATCAATACTAAAGGTGAGGCCCACGGACCTTTAGAGGGCTGAATGATGTCAAGTTTTTCCATCTTGTTTACCTATCATCCTGAATAATTTGGCGTTCTCTTGGTGCAACTCGGTAAGGTCTTTGTTTGGTCGGTAGGTAGTCTCCAGTGTTAATTCGGTGTTTAACATTGACGTCCTTGAATTGTTTTCTTTTACTAAATTTGAATATATTTGTATATTTCTTAATTTCTTAATTTTTCTTTTTGAGATTCATCAAGTGAATCATCTATTAAAAAATCTAAGATTTTTGGGTCTTCAAAATGTTTCGCCTCTGTTTCAACTTGGTTACAATCAGCTAGAGTACATAGTTGACTATCTTCGATGGCAACACTATCGGCTACGTGCATCCCCTGTAGGATTAGTTTTGGATATGGACTCCAATTCACCACCCAAAGTTTACCTCAGTTACTGGTAAGTGAAATGACAGAGGAGGGATCCGTTAGTTCTCTTTCTAGCAATAGCTCTTTTCGACATTCTGCCACCACAATTGCGTCATTAGGGATGTCACGACTTGCTACTTCAATTAGCTGGATAGAGGCGGGTTCGATTCCAGAGAGGTGTGCTGTTCTTAGGGGTATCCTCAAAAAAACATTTTTCAAAAAAATTGTATCATCTGCAGAGTCAATTACTGCTCTGGATAACCTTAAAAAGTCCCAACCAAGAATAACTTCGTGACTACAGTCTTCCATAACGACAAAATCGAACTCTTTTCCTGTAGTCCATTTAGGTCCAGTTTCAACGTACATCGTCCTTCTGTTCTTACAATTTTACCGTTGGTTCCGGGCTCCTGCGCGATGGACAGGCACCTGCGTCCGGGACCTAGCCAATCCTGCGACCCTCCTCTGTCCGACGCGCTCCGCCCTGACAGATGCTGCAGCACTGGGGAGTTTCTGCCGCCAGATCGTCGAGGAGAACCTGCGTGGGAACCACTGAGTGGACCGTCTCGCGGAGGCCGTTGTACTACGGGGTTTATCTACGTCCTTCTCCCGCCTCACCACCCGCTCTGCTCGCCGAGCCCTGGAGCGGCCGCAACTGGCTGAGATGCCCATCACCCGGTTCCTGAGGAGATGGGAAAACGAGGTAGTGGTGCCTCCCGCCCTCCAGTGGTCTTCGCTCCGGAGAAGTGCCTTTACTGGACACGAGGCTGACATCGTCCTCAGGCTAGCCCTGCACGCCCTACCTCACCCTGCTCACCCAGCCTCTGCCCGTCCATCATGCGCAGCCTGCGGTTCCGGAGACCTGTCCCTGGCGCACCGATACTGGAGCTGCCGCTGCATCAGACTCCTCAGCAGAGAGGCTTTCTCCATCCTGCGGAAGGCTCCAGATCTTCGCGGCTGGCTCTTCGGGACAGGGTTGGAAAGGAATGCCCTTGCCATCCTCGCCGCGGCGAAATACAAGATCTACAGCTTCTTCGTAGGGGTGGATATGGAAGGTGTCAGGGACGATCTGACTATGTCAAGCACATCCCTCCGCAGGTGGTGGAAGCCCCCTATCTGATTCCATTTTTTCCCTTTCCCCTATCTCTGTAAGTTACAGAGGATTGAATAAAAGTTGTTGTTGTTGTTACGTCAGTTTCGGCAAACATTATTTTTCTTAGTTTCAGTCTGAACCTCTCAGATATCACAGAATATGAGGCTCCTGAGTCGACAAGGGCATGCGTCATGTTTCCTTCTATTTTAATGTCTATGTAATTTTCTTTTAATTCTAATGTATTCGACAAGAGAGGATTTCTAAATTTTGCGGCCTTACCTCCAAAATAGGGTGCATCTTCTAGTTTTCCTGACGGGAACGGCGAGGCGATTGGCTGGATCTCCTAGCAGATGACGAAAATTGTCCATTACGACCAGGGTTTGGGGAAGGGCTTCGATAGCGGCTTGCATTTTTTTTAACATCTTCATTTTGCTCTTGGGAATCGGATCGAGCGTTATAGAACGTCCTTGGTTCTTGTCTTTTTTGGTAGTATTGGTTTCGCCTTTCTTCGCCTTATTTATCTATAAAAGCATAGAGCGCCTCTCCCGTCAAAACTAAACACCATCTATTGACTGTTGCCGCAAACTAGCGGCTTCGGTAGGTGACAAAGTCACAACTCCAGCTTTGGCAAACTGAGAAACGTCCACCCGGAGGCCATGGTTTCGGACTTGGAGAGGCTAGATTAACCAAATCTAGCTAAGCTCCCCTGGCGGCGCCACCGCCGGTGAGAAGCGGTACGCCTCCGGAGTTGGTGACGCAGAATCAGAGGTGGTGCGCATGCGCGGCGAAAAAAGAAAGCAGAAAGAACTTTTATCAAGAAGGAACAACGACGCCATTTAAACCCGCGTCAAACATTTTTATATTTAATCCTTATGTTTTAATTAAAGTACCTAAATTTAATCCAATGTCAATCGTAAATTATCCAAGTTAAGTACACTATTTTGAACATATATTTAGGCAAGTTTTTCTATCAAAAGGTTTATAAATAGTGTTTTTATTTACCGATAAGTTTTATATTACATCTAGGTTTTTTATCTATAAGTTTGATTACCAACAAGTTTTTTATCTATAAGTTTTATTATCACGAAGTTTATTATCTTAAAGATTATTTATCAAAAGAAAGATTATCTACCTATTATTTAAGCACAAGTCAAAGTTATTTTTATCGTTTATCTACAACAGGACT
This sequence comes from Cordylochernes scorpioides, assembly GCA_030710605.1. Taxonomy (NCBI): domain Eukaryota; kingdom Metazoa; phylum Arthropoda; class Arachnida; order Pseudoscorpiones; family Chernetidae; genus Cordylochernes; species Cordylochernes scorpioides. The sequence continues at coordinate 59,434,758 of CP092873.1, read as the reverse complement.
AATGGCCCCGTTAGTCCAGGGCGGACTTTATTCCATGAGATCCACAAGGGATCTAATGGAAACTTCACAATCTGACAAAAAGGTATTTAACTGGAAAAGTGGCAGAACAAAATCTATGGCCAAAATATAGATGGAAATTTTGCCGGGACGCCAATAGATGGCGTCTAGTTTTGACGGGAGAGGCACCCTATGTTTATATATATTTATCGTAATTAAAAAAATGTGATATGTAAGTAATAAAGTATGACGTCTTTTCTAGTCTTCTAAAAGTGACACCAGCTTGCCACTGGACACCTGGGGGATCCAGAGAGAGAAAGAAGGGGCGTTGGTTCAGATGTTGACAGTTAGTTAGGTTACGGTGGATATTTTCGGACAGCCCCGCTCAGTTCTAGGCAGTTGTCATCTCACGGCGGCCCTCGTGGCTGCCGTTTTGGCTCCTCTCTGCCTCCGCGACTTCATGTAGGACGCCGAGCTTTCCTCAGTTAATCCTCAACTTTCTCCTGGTCCTGGTGCCACGTGAGACGTACTAGAAGAGCGTCTTTCAATCCCAAACTTTGTCCTTACTGTCCCGTGCGGACTTCCCACTCTGCACGCCTTGCCACTCAACCCCGACTGCTTGGCTTACCCGGGTTTACGACATATATATATATATGAAAAAGAGAACAAATGTGGCATTGTATATATATATGGTAATTTAACCAACAACCCCATATTGTATATAACCTTTAACAAGATTTCCATGTTGTATAATAAAAACATATCTGTAAATGATTATACGCATGATTGACATGTGTCATTACATCATCATATGTAATGTAATTTGTACAAACTGAGAATAAATAAATAAAACTCTGTAATAGATTAAGAGTTGAGCAAGAGATAGAAGTCATAACGTCTAAAATCGAGATAGATTTAGAATTCCCACAACAAGGTCTAAAAATGGAAACTGCCACGGCGCCAGTAGAATTTCACCAGACGATCCACGCCCCTCTCACATCTGGTGAAATATTCCCTTTCTCAGAAAAGGTATATAAAGCCCCCGTCTTTAGCTAAAAATACAGTCAGTTCACCATCAGCGCAAGCCCTCGTCAGTTGTACCCCAGGTCCACCTCATCCACCATGTAGTCAGTAAGAACTCTTCTATCTCTCCATCTTTCGCTCCTAGCTCAACTTTTATCTGTTCACCGAACTTTCCTAGTGCAACTGTGTCTCCGTTTTTTATATGGACATTCCCAAGCTTTCCACTCTGTCTCGACCACGACTACCTGTACTTTGTGAGAACTTTTAAAGGTCTTCCAAGGTGCAGAGAGGTACTGGAAAACTCCCCATCCTGACTGTTCCTTTCAGAAACCTCATCACAGATTTAGTCGACAAGATTCTACAAGAGGCTACCGGACCTCACTATATATATATATATATATATATATATATATATGGTAATTTAAACCAACAACCCCATATTGTATAAAACTTATAACAAGATTTTAATGTTGTATAGTAGAAATACATCTGTAAATGGTTATATGCATGATTGACATGTGTCATTACATCATCATATGTAATGTAATTTGTACAAACTGAGGATAATAAATAAAACTCTGTAATAGATTAAGAGTTGAGCTAGAGAGATAGAAGTCAAACACGTCTAAATTCGAGATAGATGGAAGTCACAAAACAACAAGGTCTAAAGATAGATTGGAAACTGTCAGCAGTGTTGTGTTCGCAGTGATTAATTTTAAAACTGACCCAAGGTGAACGTCAGTAATTCTTGATCTGATTGGAGACTTATTTCCTTTCATAAGTGAAAATAACTGCTCGCACCGATAAGTACTTCCAAACATGGACATAATTTCATATGCTAATTTTCGAGTGTTTTCAAATCTGGCTGGCAAATATTTGTAAAATTCAGAAACGCCAACTTCAATGAATTTTGCCTTTAAATCTGAATCGCACTGGATATCTATTACCTCCATTTGCATATGATTAGGTACTGATTCTATATTTATCGAGAAAATCGAAGAAAACAAAGTAAACTTGCCTTCCAAAGATTTAAAATCAGAAAACCTTGTTTCAAATTTATTTATAAGACTTAAAATTTTTTCTGCATATTTTTGATACGATGCAGTTTCACCTAAACTTGATTTGTACATGTTGCATGTCGGAAAGTGCATTAAATCTTCGTTTTTCAACTGCTTTTACCAAAGAACTAGCTTACATTTGAATGCATTAACTTGGTCACACATGTTGGTAATGATCTGATCCTTTCCTTGCAGTTTCAAATTTAAATCCGACAAGTGTTTTGTTATGTCAACCATGAAGGAAAAATCTTGCAACCATACTTGATCAGAAAACAAAGTGATGTCTTGATTCTTGGTTATTAAAAACTGACATATTTCTTCTTTCAAGTCCCAAAATTGTTTGAGAACCTTGGAGCATGATAGCCAACGTACCTCGGTATAGTATGATAAACCTGAATATTCGCTTTCTAATTCAGTTAAGAACAGAGAGAACTGTCGCTGATTTAAACCTCGAGATCTTATGAAATTTATAATTTTTTGATAGGTGTCAACACATTTTCCATTTTTATTACCTTCGTACATAATACTTCTGATGTATAATGCAATGCGTATGATGAATATTGGAACCATTAGAAATTTCACTTAGTTTTTTCGCAGTAATGCTACGAAACCGTTGGTTTTTCCAGTCATTGAAGGAGCTCCATCTGTTGCTACAGAAGTCAATTTTGATTGAGGTAAATTGTATTTTTGCAGAAGATCATAAACGCAATTAAATATATCTTCTCCTGTAGTAGTGCCATGCATCGGTACTAGTTCCAATAATTCCTCAAAAATGTTGAAATCCGTGTCGCAAGCTCGAAAAAAAAACAGCTAACTGAGCTACGCCCCCAATGTCCGTACTCTCATCACAGGCAATGGAAAATGCTTCGAAACAAGATGATTTTTCTTTTATCTGATCATTTAAATTTCTGGCCATATCAGTAACTCTTTCCACAACGGTATTTCGAGACAAATATATTGCTTGAAACGTCTTCACACTTCCAGGACAAACAATTTCTGCAGCTTTAATTAAACATTCCTTGATGAAATCACCTTCAGTAAAAGGTTTTGAGTGTTTAGCTATCATCTCCGATAAAACGTAGCTTGCATGCACCGCCGCTTCACTCTCTTGTGATACTTTAGTAAACATAAACTGTTGTTTTTTCATTCCCAACTTGAACTCTTTTAAATTTTCTTGTCTCATTAAACCTTCGTAGGTATCATATTTTGATTTATGTTGTTCATAATGACGTTTAATGTTATATAATTTTGGTACACTAATAGCATTATTACATATCAAGCAGATGATTTTATCTTTTACTTCAGAGCAAAAATACTGTAATTCCCACTTTTCTTAAAATTCCTATGTTCGTCAGCAATTTTTCGTTTAGTTTTACTGCCACTTGGTTTTGATGAAGACATATTGAATACAAAGGTCTAAAAAAAAAATTTGTAATCGCTAACACAAAATAATAAAACGTTTTAATTAATATATTATTTTTTTAAATTAATATTTTTTAACTTACCAGACACAGAATAACTGCACAAATTATTGAATGTAACTTTAAAAAAAAAAATTTTTTCTAGTGCTCCGAAAGAATATTTTCTTTAAACTTTAAGGCACACAATACTTATAGCGATGTACATACGTTATGTATGTAGGTATAATAATATCAAAACTTACGACTTATGTATGGCGACCAGTGGTTCGTTATTAATAAATAAATTATGTATAAATACAATTTTTTAAAATTAGGCTACAAATTTTTATTAATTTTTTTTTTTATTTATAATTTTTTTTTATTAAAATATATATTGTCTGGTGGGCCGCAAATTTATTCGTTGTGGGCCGCATGAGGCCCGCGGGCCGCGAGTTTGACATGCTTGTCTTAGAATGTGAATTTTTATGTCATCATTTTATTTTAATCATCATTTTTTAAAAATCAGACAAAAATGTCATTTTTTATTTCACTTTCATATATCCAAACAAATCATCTTGTTATAGCCCTTTTTACCCTCACAGTTTAAATTAATTAAAATAAATTTTAATTACTTACCTGTGTTAGAGAGGCTTTACCCGCTTAAACCCGGATAAACCCTTTCACTCCCGGGGCCCATCTATGGTAATTTAAACCAACAACTCCATATTGTATATAACTTATAACAAGATTTTAATGTTGTATAGTAGAAACACATCTGTAAATGGTTATATGCATGATTGACATGTGTCATTACATCATCATATGTAATGTAATTTGTACAAACTGAGGATAATAAATAAAACTCTGTAATAGATTAAGAGTTGAGCTAGAGAGATAGAAGTCAAACACGTCTAAATTCGAGATAGATGGAAGCTACAAAGCAACATCTAAAGATAGATTGGAAGCTGTAGGGACGGCGCCAGTAGAATGTCACCAGACGACCCACACTCTTCACATCTGGTGACATGCAAAACCCCCTTTCTCAGAAACGCGGTATATAAAGCCCCCATCCTAGCTAAAAATACAGTTAGTTCACTATTAGCGCGAGCCCACGTCGGTTGTACCCCAGGTCCATCTAATCCATCATGTAGACCAGTAAGAAATCTTCAATCTATCCATCTTTCGCTCCTAGCTCAACTTTTATCTGTTCACGGAACTTTCTTAGTGCAACTGTGTCTTCGTTTTTTGTATGGACATTCCCAAGTTTTCCACTCTGCCTCGACCACGACTGCCTGTACTCTGTGAGAACTTTTAAAGGTCTTACAAGGTTCAGAGAGGTACTGGAAAACTCCCCATCCTGACTGTTCCTCTCGGATGCCATAGTTTAAGTCGACTGGATACCTCACCACATCACATTTCTAGTCGACGGGATTCTACAAGAGGCTACAGGACCTCACCACATATATATATATAATTCGATTGGAGATTGATCCTGTCGACTCTCTGTCGGATCCTGTTGTTTACCTATGTAAGATCCTGTTGACTCCTGTCGACTTACTGTGGGATTGGTGAATTGTGGTGAATCCTATGTCGGATTATGTTGAATTGATAATTGATGGCGCAGTCTTGGTCGAATAGTGGGTTTCCACAGGGGAAATAACGAGCACACCTGGATGGGATAGAACATGGATTTTGCGAAAAGGAGAGACTGATGAGACTGGAGGAGGTACCTTTGCCTTTCACATGATCGAGAGGACTTTACCTTGGTTGGAGCCTAAGTTGAGCACACCTTGCTTCTAGCCCGGTCACCTACCTTCTCCCTAACTTCTTGTCCGAGATCCTCGTCATTAACTCTCTCGGCTTCTCATTGGTGGAAATCATTCTACGTGCCTGCTTCTGATTCGCTATTAGTTGTTCATGCTTAAAGGTTGTTGATTTGTCATGCTTAACTGTGATTGGCTTAGTACCTCCATTGTCGCCATGATTGCAATCTTCCAGGAAAAAAAAGGTCTTTGAACTTAAGTTTTATGGGTCCTGGGCAGTGACCTTTACTTCCTGGATGATGCAATCCTGTTAATTGTTGTTCCCTTTTTCGCGAAGCCTAATTTTTATTAAATCTTTTGACGATATACTGCATAGGTTGTGGTGGGGTTACATATTGCTATATACAAATTATCACATATATATATACATATTGTTGCATCAATTTTAATGCGCCCTACATTTATTGAAAATATTCTATGATATTTAATATTTATTTAAAACAGATTATTTATATTATCATCATTCCTTTTTAGAGTTTCATTCCTTTTGTAATATTTTATTGTACATATATCTTGATTGGTTATTGGAGCGAGAGAGGACCTGGACCAAGACTGCGGATCACGACCTACGAGGAAGACAACGAATAAATAAACACAATAACTTTAAAAGGAATTTTTTTAAATTTACTTTTCTTTATTTGCTTTGAGTATGGAAACCCGCTCGGGAAACGTGTATAACACCAAGAAGGAGGAAACCAAGGTCCCTGCAAAGCTGCAACTTGGTGCAACAATATATATATATATATATATGAAATGTAAATAATAAAGTTTATCAAATAAAATTATAAATCTTAAATATAATTTAAATTAAGTTGATATTATAGAGTGATTTAAGATGGATTTATATATTGATATAACTATATTTAAAACTTTTAATAATAGTAATATTTATATATAAAAAGGAAATTCTATTAGATTAGCAAGCTAAATCTAAATTAATTATATAAGATAAAAGTTTATAATTATTTTTGTGTTTAAGTTAGATGAGATTAAAAAGTTCTTTATATGTATTATATTTATATCTTATTTAGGAGAGAAAAATGTAATAAAAGTAATTATATGTTAGAATAATATGTTTTTATTTTAGATAGAAAAAAAAAAAAAAATTTTGAAAAATAAAAAGAAAATTTAACAAGAAAAGAAGATTTAACAACGTAACGTCTTTTAGCATCGGCTTTTACCCGTCATTTAGACATACTCTTAAAATAAATAGGAATAAAGAAGAGATTTATAATGATTATATATTTATTTTTTAGTAAAAGAGAGGAAAGAGATAAAGAAAGAACCATACACTTTTATTTCAAACAGGTAGAGAATTGAAAGGTTGTTAGTATTTTTTTAGTTAATTAATAGTTTTTGTAATTTATTTTTTTTTTTCCTATATAATTTTAGATTTTTTTTTTTTTCCTAAGAGTAAGAATAATATGAAATAATGTTTTTGCCTAGTTAAGGATAGATAAACATATTTTAAATCTTTGCCTATTAGAAATTATTTTTTGGAACCCTAATGGTAGACCAGGACATTACACAAAAGGAGATTTGGAAAATCTATTGGAGAGATAAATCTGTGGTACCAGGGCTCTTCAGATGAAAATACCACAACCCATTTCACCCTTACTTCATTATGGATTGATTTCTCTTCGACCATTAAACTGTATAATTAAATTAATATTAGATATCATAGAAGGAGGTTGTTTACTTACTTATTCAAAGTGGCGTCTGCCGCTCCCTCGAGACAGCGCACATGTGTGGATGTAATATCTGTCTGTCAGGGACCCGCGACACTGTTCTAAAAGTAACCTTCCCTTTTCTAGGAAATCTTATTTTTAAAATTGTTAGAAGTTAGAAAAGCTGTAAGAAAAGAATCATTAGAAATTTTAAAGATTGTGAAAATATGTATTAAAATTTTGTTTTCATTGATATAAGTTACATTTTTATTAAAATTATAAATTAATTGAATAATAAAACATTTATTATGCTTCAAATTCATTTATATTTGTTTTCCAGTTCCCTCCCACAGTAACTGGAGATCAAATTGAATGAATTTAATGCTTTATAATCGTTATCATATAATTAATATATTTAAAGTCATAGGAATTATATTCAGTAATTCTATCATTTGTTTTAGTATAAGAGTAGAATATAAGTTGTTGGTTAGATTAATTGGAGAAGTTTGAAGTTTCAAATTTATAATTATATTTATTATTGCTTAGGTATTTGTGTATTGACAGCCTATTGTAAAACTTTACTGTTTTGTATTTAAAACCATTGTTTAAATACTCTTTATTAAGATTTTTAATGTCTTTAATAAAGTTTGTTTTAATGTTGTTGATTCTATAAAATCTTAAAAATTGACCAAAATATATGCCTTTGCAGCAATTTGATGATATGTTGGAATTGACATTACAGAATTTAATAATTTTAAAATTATAACAATTTCTTTTGTCATATGTTCCAATTGACTTGTTTGCAAGGTTTATATTTAAGTCTAAAAAGTTAACCTCCTTGTTATTAGTTATCTTTTCATTATTTTTAAGTTTCAAATATTTAGGGTATATTTTGTAAATGACATTATTGAATTTTGGGTTATTCAAGATAATGATGTCATCTACATAGCGGAACATATGCCAATTTACATCATTCTGTAGGAAGAACTCTCTTTCATACCAAAAAAGTAATAAGTTTGCTAGTAGAGGACTGGATGAAGTTCCCATTGGAACACCTTTAGATTGAATGTATATTTTGTTTTTAAAATTAATATAATTAAAGTTTAAGAAGGTTTCAAGTAATGTTTTTGCTGTTTTGTTATCTAATTTAAATGTTTTGTATTTGTTGTGAATAATTTGAATATGGAATGTTTTATCATTAATGAATTCATTTATTAAGCTGTGTATTTTATTATTAAGGTCTTCTAAACGTATGTTAGAGTAAAGATCTTCAAAATCAAATGTATGAACTGTATTGATCTTTTGTAGGTTATTTGTTAGGAAGTTAATGATTTTTTTATTAGAATCTATGAATTTATAATTATGTTTGTTAGTTATTTTATTTATTATGAATTGAAGTGTTGAAGCTAGTCTTAAATCTATGTTTTTTATGACTGAGTTTATTCCTGATGTGATTGTTCTAAATGAGATTGGTGTTTTATGTAATTTAGGAATAATATAAAATTTCGGTATGTTTGTGTTTTTGTTGTAATTAATGATTTTTAGTGTGTTTTCTACATTTTTAATATCTTTTTTGATTTTAGTTTCAGTTGTTTTTATGAAAGTGTATTTACTGTTGTTATTAATTTCATTTTTTAGAAGGTCATGATATAAGTTTTTACATATAATAGATAAATTATTTGAACATTTATCTATTGGACATATGATAAAATCTTTTTGTAAGTTTTCAAAATTGTCTTTTAAGGAATTAATTTCCGATTCATTAGGGATTGTGTATTTTAGTGTGTTGTTATAATAGTTTTTTATTTCTTTACTTAATTTATATTTCCATTCTAGGAAAGTAAATTCAGGAATTCTGTGTTTTATACTAGTTTTATTAATGAATATATCGATGTCTTTTAATATAGATTTAATTGTATTATTGAAATTGTGTTTGATCTGAGGTATATATTTATATCCTCTATTTAAAATGTTTTGGAGTTTTGGTTCCAAAAAAGAATAATCGCTAGTTAAAATATGTCCTGTGAATTTATATTTATCTAGAACATTGTGGCAATTACATTTAGATTTTTTAAAATTTGTTAGATTATTAATAAACGGGTTATAATTGCATAATATACTGCCAATATTCTTGTTATATTTCCAGGTAGTTTTAAAATTTAAACCTTTTATAGGAAATAAACTGTTAATAGATTGGTCATTAAATATATCATTAAATTTGAAATGATCAAATAATTTGTTATTGAATTTAATAATAATGTTAATTTGGTTATTATTTTGTTTAATTTTTCTGTATTTGAAGATGTCGTTTGTGATATCTGTTAATCTATTAGAAAGATTGTGAATTTTAATGTGTTCTACAAGTTTTATAAGTTTGCTATTATTTAATTTGAATAATGTTTTAATAAAATTTTCAATGAAATTTTTTGTGTACATTTTGTTTGTGTCTAATAAGTTATTAAAGTTTATGAAGCCTAATTTGTTGGTAGTTTTACCTCTGGTTTTGACTGAGTTATTATTAGAGTTATGTTTTTTGTATTTATTACTAATTTCATAGATTGATATTTCAGATGGTTGTGGTGTGTATGTGTGGTTAAGTTCGTCGTTAAGTCCATAAGGGTATAAAGTGTTGTGTTGATAAATGTAATTGTTTTCTAATAATAATCGTTGTTTTTTGTCTTGACAAATGTCAAGTATTTCTATCATGTAATTGTTAAAGGTATGTATTTTATTGTGTTGTTTCATGTATGTGTTACCAATTGATTTTTTCGAGTGGTTTCTTGTTAAATTTTCTTTTTATTTTTCAAATTTTTTTTTTTTTTTCTATCTAAAATAAAAACATATTATTCTAACATATAATTACTTTTATTACATTTTTCTCTCCTAAATAAGATATAAATATAATACATATAAAGAACTTTTTAATCTCATCTAACTTAAACACAAAAATAATTATCAACTTTATCTTATATATATATATATATATATATATAAACCTAGGGTGCCTCTCCCGTCAAAACTAGACGCCATCTATTGGCGTCCCGGCAAAATTTCCATCTATATTTTGGCCATAGATTTGGTCGCGCCAATTTTCCAGTATTATTTCCACATATATACGTATACATATCCACGTATATATATAACAAAAAAGGCATATCCTGACCACGAGCACATGCGCTTTTTAGATGGCGGAGCGCCATCTAGTAGAACAGAAATCAATTAAACGTTGATTTAGCCTGTTCCCTGATATTTGAGCAACCAATCTTCTTGATAAATCAATAAAAACCATTCACGAACGCGTCTCGGGCTGTTGGCCCTCGTTAGCTTGGAGCAGGCTGTAACACTGCGACCAAAAATGTTTTGATCCCAGAGGCTTCCTGAGAAACCAAGAAATGAGTATTTAAGGCCAAACTTGCGCAAATACGCTTAACATGTGAAAAAAATAAAAAGGTCAGGTGTTTTTTGTATTAAAAACAAAGAAGGCATATCCTGACCACGTGAGCTTTTTAGATGGGTCTCTGCTATCTACGCGTTGTTACTACGTAGTTCTATTATGGGTTATAAAAAAAAGGTAATTTACTTGGGTCTAAAAAGTAAGAGTAACTTAACACACAGAAAAGCGTACACTCAAGAGTACAACAAAAACAATAAAATGAAGTAAATAAAAACTCACGATTTGCTATATAAAAATAAAACAGTACTTATCTTTTGACGTGACAACGTCTTAAATTAGGTTGCGGCTGGGAGTCACTTATGAAAAAGTGTAACGCCCGGTAACGTTACGATGAGTCATCGAACGAGAGTGCTGCGCGCGCAGCGCTAGAGAATTAGGCGCATTGAATCGGCGCATGCTTGTCTCTGTCTTTGTCTTTCTCGAACGTTCTTGGCGTTGGAAAAACAAGAAAGCGTCATAATACAAGTTCACACGTGTGGTTAAAGTATCGTCAGCTGTGTCTGTAGTGAAAATGTGGAGTGCTTAGATTCGTCATTTACAACAACTACAACAATAAAGATAAATAATTGTACACTGATATTTCATTATCGTAAACTATGATTGATTGATTAATTGTTAGATTGACACAAAAGTTGAGAAACTGAGTTTATAGGTTATGTCATACTATTGATAAATGTTGATAGTGTTAAGTAAATTATTAGTTTAAAATTAATTCATTAATTAATTATTATTTTACAAATTTTAAATAGTTTCAAATTTATTTAGCAAAAATTTGAACCTTCGATCTGAATAAATGTTTTGATTTTCGAATTGATTCTTTAAAATTTCAAATATTAAGAAAAAGTGGCAGATATAAGAAAACTTTATTTAAACTGTGTTGAGCAAGAATTTTAACATCTAATTTAAGTAAATGTTTTAATTTTCAACTTCATCATTTACAATTACAAATTTTATTTAATTTCAAATTTATTTAGCAAAAATTTGAACCTTCGATCTGAATAAGTGTTTTGATTTTCAAATACCAACGCGGCTGGTGGAGTGGCGATCTATCGTAAATTATCATCGACATCTACGGCGGAAGTGTTCCAAGTTGCGATTACAGACGTAACTCGTGTCATTAAAACCAAGGGTGACATGTGCATGACTGAAGTTACTTGCTTCGCCGCTAATACTAGCTTCAAGTTTATACTCGGTGCTGTATATATTCATCCAGGAGCTAGTATGCAGGATATTGGAATGTTACTATGGCAAGGACTCGGTCCGTACATTCACAACAGCCAGTACGTGCCACCGTTCGTGCAAGTTGATTCTAGTATACCGATTCTTCTGTGTGGTGATTTTAACAAAAACGTAAAGCCTGACAACTCGTTTCTTAAATTCATGAAAAATACGTATAATCTTGATTGCGTATCAAACGTTTCTAAGTCAACTACGTTAAAAGGAACAACTATCGACTTGACTTTCGCAAGACACATTACAGCAGAAACACTTCCTTTCATTTCATATTTCTCCTATCATCGTCCTATCCTCAACAAAATCACTCAAATAGGAATTAGTTAAGTTTAAGTTTACATGTACAATGTTTTAGTAAACAAAATATATTTCTATAGTTAAAATTTGTGCAATTCTTATTTTCATTCAATTCCTTGTTCCTATTGTGCAATTTAATTATATTCATATCAATAAATATTCTACCGTTGTCACGTAAATTCTTCGCCCGTAAAACCGACTTTACAGGCAACCATTGTTTTTTTATTTATTTTAGCTTTGGTAGGGATCGGACCGGGTTCACACAGGTATGCGATGAGATCACCAGACACGGATAATTCACGCAGGGAACACTTTAAGCGTCTCCACACGATAATCAACCACACTGGCCTCTCGCATTCCCTTAGCCCTTATATACAAACATGGCCACATTCGTCCAATTAGAATGCCTGGGAGATCGGTTTACTTAACAAACAAAAACAACATTCTTTCCGCTAAAAACTGAGATAAGATAAAGCTGCTTATGTTTGCAACCAACCAATCTCCAAGGCATGCTTATTGTCCTGTAAGAAAAACCTCCCGCTATCGGGAGGGAAAGATCACAAGAGCCATGTTATAAGAGTTTTTAAAAATTAATTAAAGAGAGGGAAAAAATAAGCCTCCGGTGTCGTTCTGCAAAATTTGCCTTTCATCTTGGACCATGGAACAACAGCAGGAGGAAAACTAACTCTTGCAAAAACTACAGTTAATTACCTTGAGTAATACCTTTAAACCGCATGTCTCTGTATAAATATGGAGGGGGCAATACGCTTTCATCTGGGATCAGCAAGGCGGAGATTTTTTCTCAGAAATTAGGGCTGAATTGTGCCCTGTCGAGCCCCCATCGACCACTTAAGGTTCGTCTTGAGAATTTCCATTCACCTGGCCGAGAACAGTCTAGGTCTTAAGCGGTGGTGGGGATATCTCTCGGCGGGGAGAGATACGACAGGCACTCCCACCATCCTGAGCCAATGAAATCATCCTTTTCCGAAGATAGCACTCGCGTTTAGCAGCTGTGGGTTTTCTATGACGCATGCCCCTGAATGCCTTCATTCTGTCAATATGCACAATTTGTTCATCGTGCATATTGACTCCCCGCACTCTGAAATTTACTTCAGAAACTTTAGCCACCACACGGAAAAGTCCATAGAATTTTGTGGAGAATTTAGAGAATCCCTTGCCCTTAGGAACAGTAAACAATACCAAATCCCCCATCTCAAAAGTTCTCACAGTCTGAGTCACTTCTTTAAGAGTCAAGAAAGCCATCTGGCGGAGAAGCTGAAGGAAATGCAAGATGCCAGGGAGACAATTGAGAAATTCTACTGAATTCGTTTACATCTTTATCGCTGACGTCATGAATGACTGCGTCGTAACCAAAGAGCATGTAGTGACAATTAACAATTAAAAAGTTTTTATTGTCATCTAGACAATGTTACATTATTTCAACAACGAGAGAGAGAGAGAAAGAAGAAGAATATATACATACATAAAACATAATTTACAAGGTGATGATGGGAGGTGAAGGAAGGAAACCTCGACGCTGGAGGGTCCTGGACCAGGCGATGAGCGGGTCCTCCACTGTTTCTCCGAGCCCAACCTGAACAAAGTGTCGATATACTGGAAACTTTGCCGACGCCAGGATGGAAAGGGCGTCGTCCTCAAGGCCGGACCCGCCGAAGATCCAAGCCTGCAGGTCAAGGGGCCGCCCGATGATGTTGAAGACCTCTCTGATGAGAGGCCTGATGGATCGGCACCACCAGTAACGGTGGCCGAGGGAGCGGTCGATGGACCCGCAGGCAGGACACGCGGGGCCGTCCGAGGCAGGATGGGCCGGATGGGGCAGGGCGTGGAGGGCCAACTTGAGGGCCGCGTCAGCTTCGTGGCCCGAGAAGGCGCAGCGCCGCAGCGAGGCCCAGTCGATCCTGGATGGTGGACTGATGGTGGGCATCCATCTCGCCAGGAATCTGGAGATGGGCGTGGCGCGGACGATCCAGGGCCCGTCGGGCCGAGCGGGTCGTGAGGCCGTTGAGGAACGGCGTGGCCGTCCCGCGCAGCACCACGGCCGCAGCTAATGATGATGGTGAAGAAGGTAACTCCGCCCCGAAGCCCACGGCGTTCTCGGAGGTCAGCCTCCGGCAGAAGGCGCCCAGGGCCGCGGCGTCAGCCAGGGCGGAACGCGTAGGGCGGGCGATGATTGGGTTGTCCTCCACTAGAAGGTCCCGGACTCGGGCACCGCGCCAGCGGGCGGGGGCCAGGAGGTCAGGAGGGCGGAGGAACCGGCAGCCGCCGATGATGGGAAGGTCCAGCAGCTGAGCTGTGGGGACCGCCCGGTGGTTGAGGTCCAGGATGTTGGAGGCCTCCTCCCAAAGCTTCAGCAGCCGGAGACGGCGGGGTTGAAGGCGCGTGCCTTCCGGTGGAGGGCGGATCCAGGCCTCGCTGCTGTTAACGAGCCAGTCAAACCCGTTCCTGCCCCCGCGGAGCGCGACCTGCACCCACTTGAGGCAGGCGAGCTGGAGCTGGGTAGCGAGGTCGAGGAGGCCGAGGCCTCCGATGGCAACGGGCCTCGCCATGACGTCGGCGGGAAGCCACGCCGTATGTTCTGGCCCCCAGACGAACCTCGCCAGTCGGGCCTGCAGCTTGGCGATGGTCGGGGGTGATGGTAAGTAGCCATGCAGGTGGTGCTGGGTGGTGGATCCCACCAGCGAGTTCGCCGCTCTAGCTAGCCCGACGAGGGAGAGGCGTCCATCTGCGGTAGGCAGTCTCCAGGAGGGCCAGGAGATGCTGCTCTCGGTGGGCGACGGTGCTCCTGGGGACGATGTCGAGCCCGAGGACCCTGATGGAGGTGGTCGACCAGGAGGCGCCGAGAGGGGAGTCGCCGCGGTTACGCCAGGCGTCGCACCAGAGGCCAGCGCTCTTCCGGAGGTTCACGCCGATTCCGGAGGCCTGCTTGTATTCTTCGAGGACGGTCGCCACCCGCTCGAAGTCTCCGTCGCGATGGAATAGGAGGACGATGTCGTCGGCGTAGGCGATGACGTTGCCCACGCCGAGGGTCAACTCCAGACGACGTAGCAGCGGCCCCGTGGCGATACTGAAGAGTGCGGCGCTCACGGCGCAACCCTGCCTGAGGCCGTTGAGGAGGGGGAAGGCAGTGGTATAGAAGCCTCCGGCCCGGATCGTGGCGTCCGCTCCGGCGTAGAGGATGTTAATCCAGGCCATGAAGGCCGGCGGGAGGCGGAGGGACGTCAACAGGGACTCCAGGAAGCCGCGGTCTAGGGAGTCAAAGGCGGACTCTAGGTCGACGCCCATGACGGCCAGCGGCGAGCCCAGGGCGGTGGCCTCCTCGGTAGCGTCCGTCACCATGGCGATGTTCCAGGACGGGGACCTCCCGGGGACGGCGTATGTCTGGCAATCTGGCACCAGGGTTCGGAGGTGGGGCTTGAGGCGCCGGTGAAGAATGGCGGCAAGCACCGCCGGCCGAGGGCAGCGCGACGGGCCTATAACCCTCAAGACCGCGACCGCCGTCGCGGGCCTTGGGCACCAGGCAGATGGAGCAGACTGCGTCGTAACCAAAGAGCATGTAGTGGAGGCTCTCACCTAACGCTGAGTGCACGAATTATTGTACGTAGCAACCGCCGCACCGAGGTTGTCTTCCCAAGTCCTGCTACTCGCATAGTGACGTAGTATGGAACAAATGGTGTCATTAACTCTTTCAACAATCGAGTTTCAGGTAGGACGATAAGAAGTTGTGGATAGCTTTTTAATACTTTATAACTTACATATCTCTCTGAACAGGTCTTACTCAAAGGCAGCTTCACGGTCAGATAAAATTTCTTTGCATGTTACATATCTGTTCAATATCTTATTGACAAACTTAAGCGCAGCAGTCTCTGCAGAACAATTCCTGACGATACCTCAGCGCACCTGGTGAAAGCATCAATGAAAACGAGCAGATTCCTGTTCCTAGACAAGGTAAGAGGACCCACGAAGTCTACGCATAACCTTTCGAAAGGGTAGTTAGCGGGTTGGATGGGAATATTGAGAGCCTTCTTAAGCCTACCATTATTCTCGGCACACACTGGACATGTCTTCACGTACCTACATACATCAGACATGGCCCCCTTCCAATAGTAATGGCTTAAGACCGAGTAAAGTGTTTTCTCTATTGAAAGGTGCCCTCCTATGGGACTGTCATGGCACCTTTTCAGAATGGTATCACGGAGAGCTGGAGGTATTACGATTTGCTTCACCATCCTTCCCTTACGAGTGGGCCTACTGTCTGGAATGACCTTGACGAGATATCGGGTGGCCTTGCTTATAAAATACGTGCCATCACTATCTTCCCCCTCACTGTCAAAACCTTCTTGTTGATTTTTTACATATAGGACAGTTCAGCATGGACTTCTCATAGTTGGGAATGGCAGTCACCCCTTCATAGACATCGACTACAGCAATCTCGGTATTATAGGTGCCGCGGGACAGCCAAGTCAGCCTTCGCATTCTCCTTCCCTTTTAATGGAAAAATGTTAATTCCCTGTCCTGTAGCATCAAGGCCCATTTCATGAGCCTACGATTTTTATTCTCTCTCTAGCGACTTAAGATATTACAATGGTTTGTGATCACAGTATATTTCCACCTGCTGACCATAGATATAGAAGTCAAACTGTTCAATCGACATAATAATAGTAAGGCACTCCTTTTCTATGGTGCTATAGTTTTACTCGGCACCTCTGAACTTATGGCTGTAGAAGCTAATAGGCTGTGTAGTGCCGTTCTTCAACTGTGATAACATCCCGCCACATCCTATAACGCTGGCATCAGTGAATATTAGGAAATTTTTCCTATAGTTAGGATGAATTAGGATGGGTGCAGACTTTAGCTTGTCATACGCACGCTGCGCTGTATCGGTCCATTCATACCTGGTGCCCTTCTTAGTCAAGTCATATAAAGGGGCCTCTCTATCAAAGAAGCCAGCAATGCATTTCCTATAGAAACCAATAGATCCAAGAAAGCGTCTGACGCCTGATACAGTTTTAGGAGGACTCATGTCTTTAATTTTTTCGATGTTTTTCTCCTTAGGATGAATTCCATCCTTGTCCCCTCTGTATCCCAAGAAAGTCACTTCTTCCTGAAAGCGCTGGAACTTGCCAGGTCTCAATTGAAGCTCATATTTTATAAATCTGTTCAACACCTCAGTCAAGTCAGCCAGATGCTGCTCCAACGACTCCGAGTATATCAGAACGCCATCAATAAAACATTGGCAATTCTTTCCCAATAGGCCGCTTAGGATACGATGCATTTGTCTCTGAAATACATTTGAAGATATCTTACAGCCCTGAGGAAGCTATGAGTCTCAAATTTTCCGAAAGGGGTTTGGAAAGCGAAGCATCCCGTTATGTTACTACCCAGCTTCAACTGATAATACCCACTGTGTAGATCTAAAGTACTGAAATATTTAGCACCTCCCACAGCTGCCATGGCGGTGTCTATCCGGATCATGGGATAATCTTGATTCCTTATTTTGTCGTTGACCTGTCTTGGTCAAGCACGAATCTCAAGGAACTGGCAGGCTTCTTGACAAGATGTACTGGACTATTCCAATCAGATCTGGATCTTTTAATGATACCGCTCTCTAAAAACTTATCCAGAAGTTCCTTGTACGGCTCTATCAAGCTATAGAGAATAGGATACTGCCGTCTAAAAGTAGCGTAATTTATGTCTACGTCGATTTTTATAGGCGGTACATTAGCTGCTTTTAACGCTGCGACATTTTCCACGAACATATCTGATCTTTTATATTACGATACACTAGCGCGCCATCTGTTATGAAAATTAGAAACTATTTTAGACGCCTAAGATTCTTTTTGAATTTTTATTATTTTATTGAATCTTACGCGTCTAAAATAGTTTCTAATTTTCATATCTGATCTTTGTTTCAGTATGTCCATGACCAGCTGCTAATGTTTGCCATTCATTTGGCCAATATCTACCAGTTGCCAGTCTACAGTCGCCGCAGACATTACATTGCATTCCTCCCCCACAGGTGGCAAAGGAATCTTTAGTATCCTTATCTCCTTTATCCCAAGAGTGCCGTCGTAGCCCTTATCTTGGAGTGAGATTAACCAAAAACTTATGTCTAATAGTTCGAAACCTTATCTGTATTTCCTTACGGGTTTTTATCTTCGTCAACGTCTGGGTGTGGCCTGTAACTGACACAATATTAGGATTGGTAATTCAGAACTTTACACCTTTCTAAATACATTATGCTAACTTGGCTTCCTGTATCATATAACGGGGTGCAAAGTATTTCCGTTTATTGATACTCTAACAATATGCAGAGTTCTAGCGGTTAGAATGAACATTAACAATCTTAGCAGTTGGTTGAATACCAGTGGCTGACTTTTGCCAACTCGAACAAGCACTGGCCATTTTGCCAGCGTTTAGTAGTTTGAAGCTCTTTTCTCATTGCAAAACCTGGCAATATGTCTCATCTTTCCCCCACAGCGGAAACATTTTAATTTATGCCTACCGCCATTTTTAGAATAACCCAGCTTACTCTCGCTAAGCAGTTTAGTCAGCTTCCCTATTTCTTCCTTAAGGTCGTTAATGCACTTCTCTGACTCGTGCTTTGTTTTTCCTACTATATCATTGAGCGTGTCCAACCTTACCTTCAGACTGCTAACCTCCTCCATGTCCGCTGCCCGTTGCTTAAAATGGCAGCGGTTCTCTACACCATCCTCCGTGGCCATAATCCTATCTGCCTCGTCAATACAACTGACCCCACTACGGACAACAGGGGTTCCTTATACTTATCAAGAACATTGTCTACGAAAATATCTAACACTAAACTGCAGTCCAGATCGAAATCAATATCTCTCCTAGTGGCCATGAATCTTTCCCTAAACACAACAGGGGTTTCTCCTACACGTTGCTTAAGACCCTCTAACTCTTTAAAACATTCCCTAAAACCGCGAGTTTTTTCAGGAAATAAAATGCCTAATTTATCTATTATTCTCTCTACACTACTGTCATTTTTTAATACCCATCTCTTCTATGCTAGCCCGAACTTTAGGCAACAAAGCTTCGAACATAAGCAGCGCCTTAACTTCCTTATTCCATTTACCTATGCTAGCTTTCAGCTCTACTTCCCTGATGAAAGTTTTTAGCCCCACTTCATTGAACGTAGAAATTTTGAAAGAATAGTTACTATCCACAATAACTTTAAAAAGGACAAAAGTACACAAAATAATTAATTGTATGAATAATTTTTCAAAAACTCAGTCCAAAATTACGGGAATATAAGCCAAGACAACTCTCCTGGCAAGCTCGCCAATGACAAAAGTTGCTATTACGGTTTATCACACAAAAATGTAATTTACTAGGGTCTAAAGTAAGAGTAACTTAACACACAGAAAAGCGTACACCCAAGAATACAACAATGACAATAAAAGGAGTTAAATCAAAACTTACGATTTGCTATATAAAAATAAAATAATACTTATCTTTTATTGTAGCGTTGGTAAGGATCGGACTGGGGTCACACAGGTATGCGATGAGATCACCAGACACGGATAAAGCACGCAGAGAATATTTTAAGCGTCTCCACACAATAATTCACTACACTGGCCTCTCACATTCCCTTAGCCCCCTCTTATATACAAACATGGCCACATTCGTCCGAATAGAAAGCGTGAGAGAGTGGTTTACTTAACGAACAAAAACAACATTCTTTCCGCTAAAAACTGAGATAAGATAGATAAGATAAAACTGCTTAAGTTTGTCAATGTAATTTAACATATCCACCTTATACCAGTGCAATATCATATTTTTAATTAAAAGACATATATTGGATCAAAATATAATTTATTTGACCAATATTTCAGTTGGCTGAACACCAACCTTTATCATTTCAAAACAATATCATATTTGTACTATTTTTCATATATATATATATATATATATATAGAAGATTGAGCAATGCATAATTAATATTATATCAATATTATTATCTGTATATATATATATTTACTGAATGTAATATTTAAATCAAAGATACAATTCTTTTATTGGCCTTGTTAAACGAGAGTGGTGTATACGCGCGTGCTCATATGTTTTAGTAAAAAAGCACAAACATCCTCGGTAAAGAAAGGCGAGTTGCCCCTCTAAATATTTAAACAATAAAATACTTATAAATCCAATAAATGCTTTTTTTCAGTATATATATTCAAAATTATATAATACTACTTTTAAATTGTTGTTCGGTAGGACTGGCACTATATTTTAAACCAAATATCAATTTATTTTGAAACTTTCTTTAATCAGTAATCTATTGTGATTATCAGGATTTTAAAAATATATCAATTATAGAAGGCATAGAAATTTTTTAAATACTTATGTCCCTATTTATGTTTTATTATCGACTCTGATGAATGCAAATTATATTCTACTAAACATGAAGAAAATAGAACATTTAATCTGTTTCCTATAAATGTCCTTATATAGTATCGAATATTTAATTGACGTATTTGAATTCTTTCAAATATTTTTTTAAACTTCTTGCTGTAATGTATAACATAAATATTGAGGGGGGAAAAGCTTTACCTGTCTTGAAACGGATCAAGAAAAGGCATTTGGCCAATATTCTGGAATAATTGAAAATATACTATTAGTTGATATTCTTTCCGACAAATGGCGCAAGTCATCAGCAACTTTCAGTAGTACGAAGAGGAAAGGCCTTTTTCTTAATGTAATTACCTGAATCAAGTATAATTTCACATGTGTGCTATTTTTCATATATATATTTAGGTAAATTAATTCAAAATGTTTTTTCAATCAGGCTCGATTGTGATCCATAGCCCT
The DNA here is from genome assembly GCA_030710605.1 of Cordylochernes scorpioides. Classification (NCBI taxonomy): domain Eukaryota; kingdom Metazoa; phylum Arthropoda; class Arachnida; order Pseudoscorpiones; family Chernetidae; genus Cordylochernes; species Cordylochernes scorpioides. Next base: position 59,413,953 of record CP092873.1, on the reverse strand, counting down.
AGTTACTACTAGTTGGATACTACCAGTTGAGAGAGATGTTGTCTTGTTTCTCTCTTCAATTGGTCAAAAAATTATTACGAGGGAGTCCATTTGTTCTGGTGCCTTCAATGCGTCTATCAGTAGGTTATTATGTATTAGTACATGGCCTATCCAATTAAGTTTTCCTTTCATTAGTATTCTAATGAGCCATCTGTTTCTCCCCCCGTTAGTTATAATATCTCGTTGTTGAACAGTCCACAGTATTTTCAAAAAGAGTTTACAGCACCGCATCTAAAAATCCTTCAGAAATCTGAAGTCCTTAGCTTAGCCTCAATGCTACATAATGCTATGTTTCACGCTAATGTCTTCAAAATTCGTTTGTGCAGCTGTAATTCGATGGTTTATAACAATTCTATAAAGTAAATGGTTAGTAAAATTATATTGCATATGTTTAGAATTTTATACGTTCTCAATCAAATTACGTTTACTCATACAGTGAAATCAGTCGTAAGCGGACCCTGTCTTAATCTGTGCTTTTCATCCAACTTGCTTAGGTCCCTTTAGCGTTTATAAGACGAGTTTTATTTTATTTATTTATTTTTTATTCTCACCCTAAAACGTTTTTCAATTTCAGGTGCACTTCAAATCGTATCTAGCTTCATCCTGGTTAAAACCGTATTTTTGTTGAAGGAAGAGGGAAAATGTTAGATGATCTAGTGGCAGCTAGTTCAATCGGATCAAAACTACCCCCTAGCTTGATTGATGAGGAGCCTCTGCCCTCGATGTCCTTCTCATCCTTTCCTCCTTGCTACCCCCCGTCAGGGCGTTGTCCATTATTAATGATTTTGCCAAAGAATACTGCAAGATTACTTTTCCCACACTCAAATACAAACTTCAGTTTGCTAATCTATGTAAAATTCTCCCCCCCGCATTTATAAATAGTATTTTTCTATCGTTTTTCCCTTGATTCGAAATATTTTAAAAAGTATCTTCTGAGAATTTCTTCAGTAACTTTAACGATTCCTGTGATTTGATCTGAAGACGCGAGAGGCTCCACTCCATTTGAAGACCTGCAATGTTCCAATTGGAAGGTTCTTAGAATTCGAAAGCGGCCGATTTTTCAATCTTCAGGAGTGTGGAATTTCCCAGGGTAAATCTATGCTAAGCAATTCCATTCTTTGTAGTTTCTTTGGTCGCTGTATACTTCCTGGGTGACATTTGCAACCATGGCAGGAAATACCAATTCGTCAATCCAGTGCCATTGTCCCACTCTTTCTGCTGGAAACAATAAATCTTAAGACGTCCAAATGTCCTTCCTTCCCAAATCACTACTTTTAGCGATAATGCAAGTAGATCTAAATTTGTATATTTGAATTTTTCAAAAGTTTTGGTTTGAAAATGCTATAACATATATGTAAAATCAGTTATCTTCATCAGTCTGAAATACGGCTATATTCCGCATTACCAAAGGTCTGAATCTGTTCAGTTACTTTATTATTTATATTTTAATCATACAAGAGAAATTTATTTATAATGTTTATTTGAAGGATGTTTATCTGGTTTAAATAACGTTCTATCTCAATGTCTGAATGCCTCATATATTCAATTTTTCCACATTTGCAGTGCTGCACATGAAAATTTGTCTTTACCTTTTAGCATACAAGATGCGATATTGATATTCTTTGAAAGCATCTTCATCAGATGGAATGAATATTCCACCATATGATACACTGGCCACAAAAGAAATTGGATCACCTATAAACACTTTAGCAAATTTTCAGAAAATTCCCACGCTTAATGAGAACATTAAGGCATTTAAATGATCAATTTTCTGAAACTGTATGTGTAACTAGAATATAAGTGCATAAAAATACCTTGTTTATTCATGAAAGGGTAGTTAAATAGTCAGTTTTATGAGAGGCAGAATCATAGCCTCAGAAAATGTGGAATTTCGACTAGAGAAATTGGTATGAAAGTAGACTGCAATCAAAGTACTGTTGTAAGGATTTGGTCTCAGTGATCAGAAGAAGAATATGACTCAAGCAGCTATATATGTGCAGAATGGAAATCCCATCTTTAAATGTATTAAGATTTCCACTCTCTGCCAGACAGAAGCGACGGGCTCAGCTGGTGTGAAAGAGACGTCTTTGAGCTCAAGAATGGTAATCTATCCTTTTTATTGATGAATCCAAATTGAATTTGGGAATTTTTTGGATACATGCTAGACGTAGGCCACCAAAAAAGAGATCCCATCAAGACTGTATTGTGGAAAGGCATACAGTACGAACCTCTGGCTTCATATTGTCGCGCGTAACCCTCTGGTTCTTCGTGACGACGCCGCTTCTTCTACCGGAGATCACCTACCTCGCAGACAGCCTAAAGACACTCCGAGAGCCACTACTCACGTGGATCTCCTTTCCCTCTGGTAGTATCTCTCGGCCTTACTACTGGTGAGGGGACAGGAGAGACTTAGCAGAATGTGATGTTAGAGAGATAGTCACAACAGCAACCGGCAACAAGTCTGCTAACACTTCTCTTTTATTCTCATCTTTAATCCACATTACATAAGAATTCGAATATCACACACACACACACACAAAAGCCTTTATTAAGACACACAGGTCTTACAGAAGATTCTCCTTGGGGTTACAAAACGGAGAAAGTGGGAAATAAAAATGGTGAAAGAATATATACATATGGTAAATATATACAGATTATAAGAAAGAATAAAGAAATAAGAATTTTAAAAAATAAATAAATAAAATTAAAAATTTTTGGAAATAAGGATGGGAGAAGTGGAGAGCGAAAAGAGGAAAGAAAACCGGTATTTACATATGGAACAAGTCAATTTAAGTTCTTCTGCTCACATAGCACAAGTGGACCATGGCTTTTTCAAGAAATCTTCAAGAGATTTTCCAGGAAAATCCGAGTGTTCAGGGTTGTAAGGTAAACACCGTTTCATCAGTGTGGGGGTTAACTTATCGTATCTGCCTAAACAAATAATTGGATGTTGGTTCTGTTCTTCTCATCAAACAGAATTTTTTGGTATGTTTGGATGTTCGGTTAAGTCTTTCTTTTTTTCAGCCTTTTTATGGAAGTTATATAGAGAGAATTCGAATATCAATTAACGGGTATTCACAGTAATTTACATCTCAAAGCCAATATAAAAAGGTATTTACAAATAATAGCCCCAGGAAACAGGACCACAACAGTAAGCGACTCCCAGACTAGAAATAGGCCAAAACGCCATCTATTGGCGGAGGTTGTAGCTGTTTTCAGGCGATGCTCGCGACAATTTTGTAGGGTGTAATCAGCTACGAAAGATCCCTTTAACATTTAATTGAATTTAAATTAAAAGACCCATACAGTCTTTAATCGAGGCACAATGACTACTCAGATATACGAGGGCCATCCAATAAATAAGTTCCCTATTTTTTTTTCTGCGAACGAAACGTTGTAAAATTAGTAAGTAGTGTAAGAAATGGTCACTAGGATGCGTTGGAAGCGCGTGACCTTCAAAATCACGCTAATCGTACGCGCAAGTCCGTAGCGCTTCAGTTTCCATGGAGCTACCACTGGTGAACGTGTCCACTTGCGAACTCCGTTCTGTAATTCGTTTTTTCACGTCGAAAAATTAAACTGCGGTCAATATTCATCGCAATTTAGTATCAGTGTATGGTGAAGGATGTATGTGCATCCAAATGGTTCGCCGATGGCGTTCATGGTTCTTGGAAGGACGGCAAAACGTTCATGATAACGAGCGAAGCGGCAGGTCCGTTACTGCTACGGACAATGCAGCCGTTGCTGCTGTTCGGAATGTGGTGGAAGCAGATCGCCGCGTCACCATTGACGAAATAATGATTCGACTGCCTCCTGGAATCGAAATTTGACGCTCTTCGATTGGAACAATCATGTCAGATGTTTTGAATTTTCGCAAAGTCTGCGCAAGATGGGTCCCGCGTTTGCTCTCGGAAAATCACAAGCAACAACGGATGGAGGCAGCACGAGCTTTCCTGGAAATGCATCGAAGAGATGGAGATCAACTGTTTTCCCGTATTGTCACTGGAGATAAAAGCTGGGTGCATCATTCAACTTCAGAAACAAAACGACAAAGCATGGTGTGGAAGAAGCTTGAGGAAAGTGCACCAAAAAGGGCGAAGGTCACAATCTCTGAAGGTAAAGTTATGGCTATTGTTACGACTACTAGAGTAGTCAACTTTATTTTTATGTAAATATATTTGTAACTTAAAAACTAAGAGAAAAAAAGTATGTTAATTTATTTTAATGTATAAATTAGTATGTGAATTTATTTAATGTATAAATTGAGCGTTATTCAATAAAAATGAGTTTCTGGATAAGTTTAGGACAATTGATAGTCGTCCTTAGAGCCTCTTCCTTGGTATTGCCGAGCTGGTCAAGTAGCTGGACTAAACACTAGGTAAAGCTCGTCTCTCAAGGTAAAGAGAGACAGCCATCTATATTGAGATCCCTCAATCGTCTTTTGGGACTGTAAGGGTGTTTTTTCGGTTGACTACCTGCCCCAAAACACTACGGTTAACACTGCGAGGTATTGCGAAGTCCTCACTAAACTCAGAGCTGCAATAAAACGGAAACGTCCTGGACTTTTGTCTCGGAAAGTGTTACTCGTCCATGACAATGCTCGCCCTCACGCAGCTCGAACGACCCAAACGTTGCTGGAAAACTTCAAATGGAAAATTTTCACACATCCACCTTATTCTCCGGATCTTGCCCCAAGCGACTTCCATCTTTTTCCAGCACTCAAGTTGCACCTTGGAGGCAAGCACTTTGCGAATGATGACGAAGTGCAGGCGGGGGCGAACCACTGGCTACGAAGACAGGCAACGGCTTGGAACAACAGTGGTATCAAAAAATTGCTACAACGGTACCAAAAATGTTTGAACAGAAATGGTGATTATGTAGAGAAGTAGTCTATGAGTTGTATAATGAAAATAAAATAACTGCATAATTGTAAATAATGTTGTTTATTTGTTTAAAAAAAGGGAAACTTATTTATTGGATGGCCCTCGTACATTGCATATGTGTTGCAACCTGTTGTGTTATCATTTCTTGAGAAGAACAATGATGCTATTTTTCAACCAGATAATGCCCGACCACATACAGTCAACAACTCACGATCTGTCCTTCAAAATGTTGACATCTTTCCCTGGCCCTCTAGTTCCCCAAACCTTTCCACAATTGAGCATGTATGGAAATGATGGGGAGGAAATTTTGGCAATCTCCACAGTCAAGTAATCTTCAAGAGCTTCGGCAAAAATTGAAGGCTTGGTCTAGCATACCACAAAAAGCGATTCAAAAACTATATGACTGCATGCCCCATCGTGTTGCTACTTGTATATGTGGCAAAGGCGGACACACCAAATATTGATTAAAGCTGTGTATCTCTATATATTTAATTCCTTTTTTAAAAATTTCAAACAATTATTTTTCACATTGCCATTAAATAGCTCACCAATTTTCAGAAAATTTATCTAGGTATTTCTAGGTGATGCAATTTTTTTTTTTTTTTTTTTTGGCTTTAGGTAATTAAGGTCCAAATCTGTCATAGGTTCAAGTTTATCATACTTTGCAACGTCATATATATATTTTTTATTATTATTACAGATAAAGCATATGCGATGTGTTGGTAATGTTTATTAAAAATATCTTCAGCAGGTTATTCCTCAAGGCTAGTTTTCATTTCAGGTTTTCATCTTTTGCAGTGGTATACTATATTCTTCCTGTTTTAAGCATATATACAATGTGCCATAGTAACCAGATTGGAATGAAGAACGCATTTATAAGTTCAGGTTTTCATCGTTTGCAGCGGTATACTCTATCTCAGTGTATGGTTAAAATAGGTTGTCATACGATTGCAGCGATTAGACTGAGCCTATCTGTCCCATGTTTCTTCCCCTCCCACGGCAGCATTTCCGCCTGGCCGCTGGCTGGCACCTGGCAAATCCTGTTTGGAGGGGGACGGGTTACGTCGTGACCCAGGGCGGGATTTCGTGAGCTTCCTCAGAAGCTGAGCCTCCCTCTCCCACGACTCCTCCCTCTGCCCCCGCATCCTCCGCAACCTTGAACTCCTTGCGTCACTTCGCCATAAATTCCCCAGTCACTCCATGTATCTCGCTTTGTTGTTTCTTTTGTTTGGCCCTTTTATCTTTCTGGAGTGTTTGTTTGTCGGAAGTATCTCGGAGATCTAACTATGGTATAACATTGTGGCGCCCTCGTTTCTTTTGTTGTTGTATACCTCCTTCTCTCCAAGGAGGCTAAAGTAAAGTTGCAAGCTTTTTTTTCTTTCTTTTTTGCAAATTTAGGTTACACGTTTATGTAATAAAAATTAAGCTTATTTTCTTATGCAATTTGGGAGTCAGTTGATTTGGAATTATGCATTTTCAAAAGAAAGAGAACAAAGATAGCACATGCAAATTTAGATCACCATAAACTGTTCTATATATAATCTTTCAAATAATACCCAAGAATTAACAAAAAAAAATGTAACCTGTTGGTCCACACACAAACACTTATTTCATAATTATACCATTAAATGAATAAAACCACAAACATACATCACAAAAACCTCCATTAAGACAATATAGTCTATACATGAATTCTCCATGAAGTCTGCGTAGTAATATAATTTTTCAAAAGCAAAAACTCATTGATATTTTTATTAATAATAATACAATATGCCTAATTAAGGCAATATATAGATTTACTCTTGCTTTAAATATACTTAGTCTAGCCATAAATATTGTTACAAAACCAAATCAGTGATAAAAAATTAATTTGACAGCGTTAAGTATTCAAAATACAGTTGTTGTTATTTGAATATCTCGTGCACACGTGCGCAGAAAAAAAATCGAAATATATTTGTTTTTTGATAATGGGTTTGGGTATTAAAGAAAACCCTATAGTTGTAATAGCCTTACACAAGGTAGGCCAAAATCTTTCACCCTTTTTAAACTTTTACAAAATTTGAATATTACGCGTCAATTTGTTTATCGAATCATTGAAAGGTTCAACAAGGCTTGCACTATTGATGACCTTGAAAGATCTGGTCGACCTCGCATGCAACGAACGCAAGCAGCTATAAAAGCCATTAGCGAAAGAATTCGTCGAAATCCACACTGCAAACAAAAGATCTTAGCAAAGCAGATAAATTTAGCTCCAAGATAGTTTCAAGGATAATCAACGAAGACCTTGGACTAAGAGCTTTCAAACGACGCACAGGTCATTTGATAACCCCTGCTCTTAGAGATATTAGAAGGGTTAGATAAAAAATGTTGTTGGCGCAGCATGATGGTCGGTGGCATGAGAGAATCCTTTTCACAGACGAGAAATTTTTTACTGTCGAGGAAAAGATTAATCGTCAGAATGATAGGATATATGCTCGTAGCTCTCTAGAAGCTTCTTTGAAAGTCAGAAGACTTGAAAAAGTCACCATCCTTCTTCTGTCATGGTTTGGTGGGGAGTTAGCTACCAAGGTGTAACAGATCTCCACTTCTGTGCTAAAGGGGTAAAAAATACAGCTAAAAACTATAAATAAGACATTTTGTAACAAATAGCAAAGCCTCTGAATACAAAAATGTTTAATGGAGAACATTGGATATTTCAACAAGATTCAGCTCCTGCTCACAAAGCTAAGTCAACTCAACAATGGTTGGAGACGAATATTCCGGAGTTCATAAAGGCCAATGAATGGCCCTCTGGAAGCCCTGATTTAAACCCCCTTGATTACAGTTTGTGGGCATATTTAGAGGAGAATGTGTGCTATAAAAGATATCATAATTTGGATAAATTGAAATCAGCATTGGTGAGAGCAATGAAAGAAATACCCTTAGAAAAGGTGCGTGCCACCATAGATCAGTGGCCCGAACGTTTGAGATCCTGTGTCAAAAATAAGGGAGAACATTTTGAATGCTTGTATATATTTATAATCTATGTCCTATTGGCTAATAAAATATGTATTTATATTCCATTAGTTTTTGTTCTTAATCATTTAATTTATAAAATTGTTTGTAACAGAATTTATGGCTAGACTGTGTATATATATATGTAAATTAAGAAAAAGGCATCTCCTTAACTATTCTCGTTGATTTTTAATTATTCCAAAATTGGCCAAATACCCATTCTTGATTAATCAAGAAAAGCTAACTACGGACGCGTTTCGGGCTGTTGGCCCATATGTGTGTGTGTGTGTGTAAAAATAATAAAAGTGAGCGGTCAGGATATGCCTATTTTGTTTTTAATATAAATATATATACATGTACAAGAAAAACATGGGTAGCTACATTTAATAAATATATACATAAGCTTTTATTTAGCCCTTTTATCTTTTGCAACTTTTTTTTTTTTCAACCAAAGAGCGGGGATAGAAAGAGGGTGAAATTCAACGAACCTCACTTTGGAATATTTTCTACCCATAAACCCATAGTTAAACGTTCTTCTGTTTGAAGCTATTTCTAGCGATATTTTTATCGTTTATTATCAAGATCTATTTAGCTCATATGACAATATGCAAATCCTCTTAATAGGTAAGGTTGGAATAATTTTCAAATATAGATTTATAATCGTATTGCATTCTAATTTTTATCCAGGTGTCTTTGGATTCGTTTAACAAAAAAAAAAAAAGCAAAAGTTTTCCAAAATGTTGTTCTCGTTTTCTACAACTTTTTCAAAAACATTTTTTCCAAATGTTCTTCATTTTCTGAACGTATTTAAACGCTTCCAACACATTTCAAACAGATCTAAGTGTTCTAAATGTGGAAATATATATTTTGATAGGATTACTACTGTAGAGAGAGTGATGAGAATGATCCTATGTTCTTCCCGAATGAATGTTTGACCAAGGTTAGAAATAATCGTCATTTCTCCTTAAAACGAATTTCTATTTTTCGTTCAAAAGAAACACATGCGGGATAATTTTCAAATGTCGTTTTACAATCATAAGCCGCATTATATTGTATTATATTATTTTAACAAGGTTGAGACTTTAGTATTATCATCAGGAGTAGCAGTGACAATAGGAATCTATTGCTATACCATCCTTATATTCCGATAACGGGCTAATTAGCATATTCCAGGGTTGCCTCCCAGACTTAACTATAGCGTGTAAATTTCATCAAGATAGGCTGAATATTGTGGGAGTGTGTATGAAACAATCAAACATAAGATCTACATTTCTTTGTATCTACAAAGAGGGCTATGAAAGTTTTGCAATACGCGCCAACTCGTGCGCTCATGTGGGCTCGAGTTCGAACTTGTTAGCCTTGTTTATATTTGAACTGCAGTCAATTTTTTATCTGCTAGATGTTAGTGTTATTTTAACTGTGGACTGATACATTATTAAGAATGTCTACCTGGCGGAAAATTGAATACCGACCCATTTTGCGATATAACTTTGAACGCGGTTTGGGAATTGAAGAATGCTTGCAAGAATTGACTCATGTACTGGGAAATAATTGTCCACATCGTACTACCATATTCAGGTGGTATCGTGAGTTTCAGCAAGGAAAATATAGTATAAGAGACGCGCCAAGGTCAGGACGCCCAGCTTCGTTAGTTAATGAGGAATAAATCGTTACTGTCAAGAAGTTATTGTGGACTGATTGATATATAACATCGCCAGATAGAGAGTTTATACATTCCAGATCAGCAATTCATTTCATTCAGTACGATCATTTAAAAGTAAGTAAAGTTTGTTCCCTATGGGTTCCATATTCCTTAACTGATGAGCAGATGACATGTTTCATGGTGCCGAGAGATGCTCAAAAAGTGTGATAATGGATCATCTCATAGCATCATAACAGGTGATAAAACTTGGCTTTATTATTTTGATGTCTGCTCAGAACAAAGTATGGATCTTTGACGGTGAAAGCACGCCTGTGTCTGTACGAAAATCCAGATACATTTAGAAGAAAATGTTAGCCGTTTTCTTTATTGCCAGAAGAGTTGTGAGTCGCGCAGTTCTGAAACATCAAAAGACAATCACTGAGGAATGCCTTCCTAAAGTTGTTCAAATCATCAAATAGTTACGTTCAAATTCAAGGACTGACATAGATCTTTTCCACCATGACAATGCTCCAGCTCACCGTTCGAAGATTTGCGTCGATTATTTGGCACGTACTGGACTAAAATTTTTGGAGCATCCACCCTACAGTCCAGACCTTGCAACTTTGCCCTCTTCCCTCACTTGAAGAACAGACAGGGCATGCGATGACGAGTGCGCCCAGCTCCCTGAGGATACGTGGAAGAGTTGGTTTGATGACTGGTTTCGAAGGATGGAAAAGTGTATTGATTGTGGTTGAAAATATTTTGAAAGGTTGAAAAGATATAGCCACGTTTGAAGTGTAAAAGGGAGATCAAGAGGAAAGTGGTGAGTTTCTTTATTGAGCTGTACACAAGCTTTCGGACGTCACCCGTCCTTCATCAGGTGTTGACATGAATAAGAAGGAGATGTTATATTTATAAGCGACAGTTTAAAAGTATTAAAAATATTAAAAACAATCTGATGCACGCCCGCGAGAGCACATGCTAATAACAAAATATTTTCAATTTTACTCTGTATAAATATCACTTTGAGTTTATATAAAGAATATCAGCCCGTTGAAAATCTGTATACCTAAGACGAAGTGAGAAAAGCAAGAAAAAACAACAATAAAAATAAAAAATAAAAATAAAAAATCAGCGGAATAAAGATAAAGTTAAAAGTTACGAAGAAGGTGTATCTGAGGTAGAATAAAAAACAGAATATTGGGGCGGGAGGTCAATCTTTCTGTTGAGGCTGGGGGTAGTATTAGAAACAAGGGCCTCAAGAACTAAGCGTTGGTATTTGTTTGCTATATCGCTATAAATGGGGGTTGTGTTGTCGAGATTGAAGGAATGTCCGGACTCGGCGATATGTTGGTATATGAGCGATTTTTTGTCTTTCGAGCGGATGTTACGGGCGTGTTCACTGGCTCTGATGGCGATTGTTCGGCCTGTTTCTCCAATGTAGTGTAAATCGCAATCGTTACAGGGAATTTTGTAAACGGCGTTGGAAAGGGATTGGGGGTTACGTTTGGCGGAGCTTTTTGTGATAGGATGTCTTAAGAAGGTGTGAAGGGAAGGTGTGCACTTGTAAAAAGTGCGAATGCCGTATTTACGTAAAAAGGAACCAATACCGGAATTCGTGGTGGAGTATGGGAGGACGCAGGTGCTTTTAAATACAGGAGGTGTGGTTCTTTTTTGGTTGGGTGTGAAAAAATGCCGGTCGATAAAACTGCGTGGATAGCCCACGGACAGGAGATGCGAGTAGACCGTACGCCTCTCGATATTGTTAAAGAAAGGGAGGGAACAGTGGGTGTAGATACGTTTGGAAAGAGTTCGGACGGTGGTGATCTTGTGAGAGATCCACACAACGGTCTTTCGCAAACCTGGCTTTACCCCCTCGTACCTACATTTTTCATCCCACGCCCCCGTCTCCCACAAGATCACCACCGTCCGAACTCTTTCCAAACGTATCTACACCCACTGTTCCCTCCCTTTCTTTAACAATATCGAGAGGCGTACGGTCTACTCGCATCTCCTGTCCGTGGGCTATCCACGCAGTTTTATCGACCGGCATTTTTTCACACCCAACCAAAAAAGAACCACACCTCCTGTATTTAAAAGCACCTGCGTCCTCCCATACTCCACCACGAATTCCGGTATTGGTTCCTTTTTACGTAAATACGGCATTCGCACTTTTTACAAGTGCACACCTTCCCTTCACACCTTCTTAAGACATCCTATCACAAAAAGCTCCGCCAAACGTAACCCCCAATCCCTTTCCAACGCCGTTTACAAAATTCCCTGTAACGATTGCGATTTACACTACATTGGAGAAACAGGCCGAACAATCGCCATCAGAGCCAGTGAACACGCCCGTAACATCCGCTCGAAAGACAAAAAATCGCTCATATACCAACATATCGCCGAGTCCGGACATTCCTTCAATCTCGACAACACAACCCCCATTTATAGCGATATAGCAAACAAATACCAACGCTTAGTTCTTGAGGCCCTTGTTTCTAATACTACCCCCAGCCTCAACAGAAAGATTGACCTCCCGCCCCAATATTCTGTTTTTTATTCTACCTCAGATACACCTTCTTCGTAACTTTTAACTTTATCTTTATTCCGCTGATTTTTTATTTTTATTTTTTATTTTTATTGTTGTTTTTTCTTGCTTTTCTCACTTCGTCTTAGGTATACAGATTTTCAACGGGCTGATATTCTTTATATAAACTCAAAGTGATATTTATACAGAGTAAAATTGAAAATATTTTGTTATTAGCATGTGCTCTCGCGGGCGTGCATCAGATTGTTTTTAATATTTTTAATACTTTTAAACTGTCGCTTATAAATATAACATCTCCTTCTTATTCATGTCAACACCTGATGAAGGACGGGTGACGTCCGAAAGCTTGTGTACAGCTCAATAAAGAAACTCACCACTTTCCTCTTGATCTCCCTTTTATTTTGAAAGGTTGTAAATAAAAAATTCGTATTGCAAAACTTTCCTAGTGCCCTATTTATATTTATTACAGAATAGGCCATGATAGAAAATCATTTTTTTCAGTAAAACAACTTTCCATTATCTGATAGAGTAGCTTATACTATGAATATATATATATATATATATATGTAAGGGTCCCTATAAACTAATATTGTTTCTTTTTTTTTTTCTAAAGATAGCAGCCTTGTTAAAACAGGGCGAGGTAGCTCCAGAAACAATAGATATTTCAGCTGCTAAAGATGAAATCGCCATTCTCAGGAGAGTTAGCGCTAGCACCAATGTTATTGACTTGGAATTCGAAAACTACTTTATAGATTCGAGGCATTTATTGAATTAAAAAAAAAATGACGCTGTTCCAGATTACCGTGTTTATATTCGATGACGACATGGGCATTCTTAACCTAACCTAACTCTTCTCCAATATACATAATCCACTATAACCCATGAAATCTGAAGCAGTATTTGAAATCCCCTTTGATTATTCTTTATTATTATTATTATAATTATTATAATTATCATCACGACGTGGGTAAGTGTAAACACGTTTTTCCCCTCTCCCAAAAAAACCTGGAAAATTGATCAAAAATAGCGCCAAAATGATAATTTTTTCAATATTAAACACAAACATTTTCGAAATAGTAAAGGGCAAGGTAAAAATCTGTATCAAAAAATGAGAAATTTCGAAAATTTGATCAATTAGTGTCTTAGAAAGTTGCAAACACGTGCTTTTACAAACGTGATAGTATTGTTAAGCCTTATTTTATTTAGCGAATTTTTTTTCTTGTTCATGTTGGTAGGATTTGTGTGTGTAAATTTTATTCCCATTTTTCTTCTTTATCAGATTGTGAATGGCTGAAAACAACCTTCAAGAAAATATCAATTTGAATCCTACATTAACTTGGAGGCAGAATGGTCAGTCCAGCCAGTCAGATGAAGATATAGAGAGAAGTGAGAATATCTTTCTTATCCAATCGTTTTATAAATATGTCGATAGAAAGGGAAGGGCAGGAAGAAATTCTTGGCCTAAAATCCAAGAAGAATACCGAAAAAGCCGATTTGGACGCGCAATAAATCTTGGTACTCTAAGAATAAAGGTTTACAAGCTTATCAAGGACGAAAGATACAAAGATATCGTCAATGAATACAGAGGGACATCCAACAGATCTGCACCTGTTGTAAGCCAAAGTCAGGAAGAAGACGAAAGAGAAATGACCTCAAATGCTCTAGACAACGGCGAGCAAACCAGTGACAGTAGAACTTGCGATAGTGAAATCACCAATAACCAAATAGGCCAAGAGGAAGGTGAGAGAACAAACGAAAGGGAAGATAGGGATTCATCAGAACTAGTAAGCCAACCAGATAAGGAAAAAGAAACAAATGAAGAGGCAAACAGCGATAACCCAGTAAACATAGAATTGCGGCTGAGAGTAACAAGGGCAATGGAGAAAGCGACAGAAGAATGCTCGAACAAACCAGTTAATGAGTGGACATCGACGTTCAAAATCCCATACGTAAAATATAAAAAGCATATTCTAGAGGAAATTAACAATAAATTGAGGAAAACCTAATGGGGAATCTGGACTTGGAAAAAATCAGCAAAATTATTTATGCAGCGCAAATGGCATTTGAACAGTTAACCAAAAAGCCGCAAAGAGCGGGGGACTGGAAATATCCATTGAACAAATCAATCCAAGAGAAAGAAAATATGATGAAAATAATTGAAAAACGAATAGAATCTGGAAAAATGAACAGCAAAGAAAACCACATGGTAAAACAAGTAGCCAAGAAATATAGAAGCGACCCCAGGAAAATATCAGATTTAAAAATAGTTCAAGAAAAAATAAACCAAGAAATAAAAGTAATACAGAAAAGAATAGAGGTATCAGAAAAAAGAAGTGAATTTAATAAGACAAATTATATGTTTGAACTGAATAGGGGAGCATTTTACAGAAAATTAAAGCCACAAAAAGCAAATGAAGGCCCCATTAATGAAGAAGATTTAACAAATTTCTGGTCCAAAACTTGGGCGAAGAATCAAGACCTCAATATTCCGGAATACCTCATTCAGAATATTGAGAAAACAAACAAACCTATCGAGCAAATAGAAATAACAAAAGAAGAATTCGAGGAAACATTGAAAAATTTGCCAAATTGGAAAGCAGGCGGTATAGATATATAAAATTTATAATTTCTTTATTAAAAAATTGACCCCGCTACACGAAGATCTATATAAAGCAGTTGTTCAAGCTATAAGGAATCCAGAAACAATTCCAGACTGGATGTTTACTGCAAAAACGTTCTTGTTTCCTAAAGGAGGAGAGAACACCCCCAGCAACTACCGCCCCATAAGTTGCATGAGCAACCTGTACAAATTAATCACGCGGATATTATCTAGAAAGCTGAACAAATACATAGATAAGGAACGATATCTGTCTATCAATCAGATAGGAACGACGCAGCGAACTCAAGGCGCCAAAGAACAGGTCTTATTAAACAAAGCTATATGCAAAGAACACGCAAATAAACTGAAAACCATGTGGATCGACATAGCGAAAGCTTTTGACATCATCGACCACAAATACTTGCTTAAGATATTGGAAACATCAAGAGTTCCGAAAGAAATTCAACAATTCGCAAAAATTGCCCTAGACAAATGGCAAGCACAGTTGTACTATGGCAAGCAGTGCCTCAAAACAGTGAAAATAGAAAGAGGAATATTGCAGGGAGATGGGCTATCACCTCTATTCTTAGTCATGTGCCTCGAGCCGATAACAAGGGAGCTCAACAAAGAAGACAGTCCCCAAGTGGAGATGAGAGTGGGAGAGGAAAAAATTAAAATAAATCACCTATTGTTTATAGACGACATAAAAATATTTTCCTATAGCGACAAGGATCTTGAGCTCTTAGCGAACAAGACAACTCAGCTTTTGAATAATATAGGCTTCAAAATCAACCCGACAAAAACAGCGACAAACTCCACAGAAATTCAGGAATTTGGGACACTGGCAGAAAAATAAACATATAAATATTTAGGTGTTCTAGAGGATAACACCAGCGCAGTCGTCCCAGAAAATAAAGAGAGAATAAAAAGAGAAATAGTATCCAGAATGGAATCTTTAGCGGAAACCAAGCTGAACGCTAAAAACCTCTTCGCTGCTTTCAACGAATTTTCGCTCTCGCTCATAAACTACTACGTTGGAATCGTGGAGTTTAGTGAGCGAGAACTAGAAATGTTGGACCAAAAGGTGAGAACAACGCTGAGCAAATTCAAAATCCATCTTAAGCCAGCAAATAAAGAAAGATTATATCTTCAACGCGAAGAAATGGGAAGAGGATTGGTGAACTTGGTCCAAAAAAACGAAAGAATTCTGCTAAGCCTCTACAAGTATATATTTGGGGGGGAGACAACAAAAAGAAAGGAAGCCATTAAAGCGTGTGAACAGGGCGAAAACACAATGCTCACACACATCCAACTAATTATAGAAAATAAGTACAAAATAGAAGCCCAAAACATCACAATGAAAACTCTGAAAGAAAAACAGATTGAAAATCTGAGAGAAATCATTGGCCAGAAAATAATCCACAGAACATTCTTTAAAAATGAAGATCAACCGCTATTGGACATGATAGAATCCTCACAGTGGCTCAAAACGGGAAACAACACACCACAAAATGAAGGATTCTACATGTTCATACAAGATAGAAACGTGTTCCCGAAGGATAAGAACCTGAAATGCCCTCACTGTGAAAAGGTACAGAGGACGGTGGACCACCTTGCTACAAACTGTGGAAGATTGCTTCCTTACGACTACACTGAGAGGCATAATGAAGTGGTGAGATGCGTCCACTTCAACTTGGCTAGAAAATATAATTTTACAGAGAACAAGAAGATAAAGCTCCAAAAAATAACGACAAAGATTGAAAATTCATACGCCAAGATAATAACGGACCTGCCAATGATAAGCGATATCAATATCAGAGCTAACAAACCTGATATAATAGTATATGACAAAATAAAAAAAGACATAACAATCATAGAGATAGGCGTTACCTCCCAAGACAATATCCAAACTACGGAGCTGACAAAGAAAAGAAAATACCAGCTACTGGCGAGAGAAATGGCCCAAACTGAAAAAATGCCCGTAAAAGTAGTGCCGATAGTCTTAACATGGGATGGAATAGTAACCAAATATAACAAACAATACAGGAAGGAAATAAACCCAAGAAAAAGGGACTTTGCATATATTCAATCCCTAGTGCTAAAAAAGACGATGGAAATTATCTCAACAGAAAAAAAGAATGAACCTTACGATAAGTTACAGAGAAATAAAGAAATGGAAGCCATGGATAGATTGTTGGAACGATGTAGGGAGCTGGCATGTGATGACGAGGAAGATGGAACACCGGAACATGGAGCACAGGGATACGACGACCATAGAAGAGATACAGGAGAACGACATAGAGCAGATGACAGGAGACCTGACAGACAAGAATGGATCAAGGCCAGCGGACCATCTTATCGAGGAGCCACTAATAGAGGCCATAGAAAGACTGCTGGAGAGCTGCAGGACATCAGGGGACCATAACGGCAAGGGCCACAGCACTGACCAGGAGTCATGATAGCAAATGTAAATATCTTTGTTTACTTTTACTGTTGTCATTTATTGAGGTTGTAAATAAAAATATGTAAATAGACTGACCATTCGCTACACTTTTTAGAGAAAAACTTGTAACCTTTTTGAAAAATAAATAATAATTATTATTATTATTTATTATTTATTTTTTATTATTATTATCATCATTAGCGCACTGCGATATCACTAGTTTATTTTTTGAAATGGTTTCAATTTTTCCCAAAAGAAACAATATCTGATTTTTTTTTAACTTTTTGTGCTGATTCCAAATATACCATTAGTTTTTTTTTTTTCCTATCACGTAAGGTCTCCGAGTGAAAACATTTTTTGGTATTAGGATACACACGAAGTAATAAAATAAAACAATATTACGTGATCTTGTTACTAAGCCTCATTACATTAGCTATTGGTGATATATTTGCTGTGGGTTTATTTTTGTTTGGACAAGTTGAGACGTAAACCAATGATTTTATAGTAGCATTAAAGTGGAGATGGCAGATTTAATCTATGAAAAAAAACATTATTTATATCGCTTATTTATATTTTGCAACACTGACTAGTTTTATTTCCCTTTTCGTATTCTATCAAATTGTTTTTATAGATCGTGTGCGCAAGACGGTGCCAATATGCCAAGGTGTTGTGTGAATAATCTAGATACTTTCTGTTACATCTGTGGCGAATTAACTATCAAAAAGCATGAAAAGGCTTTTGAAAAGGTAGAGTCCGATAGATACAGCTGGAAAATCTGTGGTGTACATCTGTAGTGACTTGAAAGTCGTTGCTCTCTTGCATGGTTTACATCTTGGATATACAAAATTTGGTTGTTTTCCATATGAGTGGGATAGTAGAGACAAGGAAAGGCATTATATAAAAAAGAACTGGCCCACCGTAAAACTCTTAATCCAGGATTTAAGAATATCGCACATTTTCCATCGTCAAATCTAAAAATATATACTTACCACCATTGCAAATTAAACTGGGATTAATAAATAAATTTTTTCAAGGCAATGAGTCCAAATGCTGCTGGATTTGCCTATTTGAAGCAAAAATTCCCTAGCATAAGTGAAGCGATAATTAAAGGAGGCGCAATTATTAGACTGATAAAAAAAGAAAAAATTAACTCATTAAAAGTTGCACTGAATCTATTTGACTCAGTTATTAAATCAATACTACTCTATGCGGCCCCTGTGTGGGCTTGGGACAATACGGATATTATAGACCAATTACAGAATACGTTTATCAAAACTTTCTGAATCTACCAAGATATATACCAGGGTATATTATAAGGCTGGAAACTGGCAGAATATCTCTGACTTTTACAACGATCAAATTAATTATGAAATACTTCATTATATTACAAAAAATGGAAGACAATAGACTACCTAAGCTATGCTGGACTAGATTGAAGGAAATTTCCTTAATGACAAAAAAACCTATAGGATTCTGTAAGAATATTATGGATATCATCAATCATTGTGGACTCGCATGGCTAAACTATAGGTTAAATTATGATGACATACAGATCGAACTTCCGAATAAAAATTGAACAGCTATTGCAGCAAGATCTGGCAAAATTATCTCTTACGAAAACATACTCAAACACTATAGGTTACTTTATGATTCATTCATTCCAGAACATTATTTTTCATGCAATTTGTCCTCAGCTTTAGTGAGTTTTATTGCACAGATCAGATTAATGTCAACATTGATCAAAGAAAATCATATTTACGCAATTAAGAAAGAAGATTTGTACTGTAGGTTATGTGGAAGTCAGATAACTGATGAAATATACCATTTTATTGCTGAGTGCGGGGATCTGGAAGGAGAGAGAAAAAAGATCCTGAAAAGTCTTCCTATACCGCATTTGAACTCAATAAAGCTAATAAAAACTGTTTCAGATAAGAAAAGTTGGGCAATTGAACTGTTCAACTATCAAAAAGCGATTGGAAATAAAATTGCACTCATGGAAGAGAGAAGAACAGGGGCACAATAAAAAGTCACCCTGTTTACCATACCTTAAATGTAAATACTCCATCTTCCCCTTTTCTCTTGTGTTTAATATTGTCTGTAATGCCATGGCGAATCGGTACAGGGCAAGATGCCCTAATAAAGTTGTTTTGTTGTTGTTGTAATTAAAGGAGGCATTTTCGTTGGACCTCAGATTCGAGAATTGCTGCAGGATGAGAATTTTGAAGATAGCTTAAATGAATTTGAAGCAGCAGCATGGAATTCTTTTAGAAACATTTGGAAGAACTTTTAGAAAAGGTTATGGCCGAGAGCCACAGTGACTTAGTTAATGAACTCTTACTTTCCTACAAAGCACTGGGATGTAACATGTCTCTCAAGATCCATTTTCTGCATTCACATCTAGATTTCTTTCCCGACAATCTTGGTGCAGTTAGCGATGAGCATGGTGAGAGGTTTCATCAAGATATATAAAGCATGAAGAAGCGGTACCAAGGAAAATTGAATCCCAGTAAGCTTGCTGACTACTGCTGGACACTCAAGAGGGATGTACCACAAGCAAAGTATAGAATAAAATCCACTGTCACTAGTTTCCAATAAAATAAATATATTTCGTTTTTTCATATAGGCCTATACCAATGGTATATCAAAAATATTTTCAAATTTCAAGTAGGTGCCTTTCAGAAACTTTGCGTGATTGAAAAAAAAAAAAAGTATATTTGGAATCAGCACAAAAAGTTACATTTTGAGATAAAATGCTGTTTCTTTTGGGTCAAAGAAAAATATGTTTTGGTTAACCAGTATAATATAATAATGTTTATGCAAAAATGTTTACGTTACATTGTTTTACATTTCTTACTGTGTTTATCCCGTTACTAAAAAAAAAAAAAAGGTTGTCACGAAAAACCATGGGTGATGAAAAATTTTCGATTATATTTTTTAGTTCACCATGAAAAATTACACTAGAAACACCATCAGGTTTTCTTGAGGGGGAAATGTTGTTTACCATTGTATTTAGACAAACAAACCACCCATGTGTCCCAAGGTGTGGGGTAAGGTTCATTCAGTGGCAAACTCTCCCCATTGGTTTCGCCAATTTGATATCCATATTGATACTATTCTACTGACTTGATTAGCTTATATAGCTGGAGCATTGGAAGGAGAATTCTTGGTGAAGTTTTTCTACGTTTCTATGTACCCCATATCTATATACTGCGCGTCTTTGCCGAACTATCAGCTTGATGAAAACTAACATTTGGAAAGCTCGCCATTTTGATCCAATAGAATAAATTCGTCCTTCTATTGTCGCGTATAAAATTAGGAAGGAAACGGAAATTTATTTAATGCAAAAACAAATTCATAAAATTCCAGAGAGGCAATGAAGGAATTTACAAAGTAAAAAGATATAATGATCAAAATTTTCACTCTGTGTTTTTTGAAAAATCATGTATATATAATTAGACGCTAGAATTCAAGGATTCATTCCTCTAAAGAAGATTTGAAAAAATAAATTAATTGTATTAAAGATTCCTTTTAATATTTGAATATATACCTATATATATAATGTTAAAAATGATCAATTTTACTTTTATAAATATTATATCGTACGTGGTAGTTGGCGTTCCGAGCTCCAAGAACCTGCATTATTTCTTACTATAGTATATATAGTTCTACATCAATCTCTCTTTAGTTTTATCGACCTTTGTGCGACTTTCTGCCTTTCTTCATCAAAGGATATTATGCTTGTTGCTCAATGCTTGGATGGTAAGCTTATATACACACCAAGAGTGTACAAAGTTTGATAGAGAAAAGCATATATATATGCATACTTTTCAATCCGAAAATAATTATTCTCTCAAAAATAAGAGATTCGGCATAGCTACACTGGATAAAGGGAACTTGAGGAAGGTTAGGGCTGTGCATGCAACAACGGCGGTGGCCGGCCAGCTCAGAAGAATGACTCCTCAAATAAAGCTCGAACAAGAAGGCCGTGACGAGGATATCAAGGAATAAAGAAGGCTTAAAGCAAATAGAGACGTCTGTGGGGCCTTCCGGCCGACGTGACCACACCGGCGAAATGTTGATTTCACCGGCAAGGGATGCCGGCTGCATGGCCGCACGGCTGGGCGTGGGCGAGTCGGCTCCTCTTGCCAGCGGTTTGCTTTGTTCTCTTAAGGGGAACTTTCTTCTCTATCTTTCCAGTAGATTTAGATTTTGAACAATTTTATTGACATCAGTCAATGGTAAAGCATACACACATTAAGTTAAGAGATAGCGTAAAAGAGAGACAATTAGACTTTGTATATGTATTATATATACAGTTACGAGCGTCATGCGTTCTTAATTCTTCAGTTTTCATCTCTGTCACCGTTTGCTCTTTTTTTTTTTTTTGGAATGGCGCTCTCCTATTGGTTGGCTACGATCACGCCACCTTTGCCCCCCCCCCCCCCCCCCCCCACTCGCTTTTTGGTTTTTGTAACTATTGTGTTGGAGCGGGTCGCACCTTAAATAAATGCATATATTAGTTAATAACTAAATGGAATCCTCTCTTTCTTTTTCTCAGTAAGAGACGCCTACGGAAACCAACAGTACATAGACAGATAAAGCACATAGGCTATAGTTATTGTTGGACACCAGCTCCGCCACTCAAGTATAACACGTGACCGGAAGGATGACGTCGGCACCCCCCCCCCTCCAACTGACAGTAAAGTTTAGCCTAACAACGCTGTTGCTTGTTTACCTTCTACGGAGGATGTAACCTCTTTGTTTCCTCTCTCTTTCCCTTTTTAATCTTTATATAACCTATGCTTTAATAAATTAGTTAGTGCAAGGCTCTTGTCCTAAGTGTAACCAAGTACCTTGTCTACACCCCTACAAGAAAAGATTATGAGACTGATTGGAGCTGCCTGAAGCATTGAACGGTAAGCCTATTTTTGTTCTCTCTCTCCCCCCCCCCCCTTCAGTGGACGCCATCTTATAATGGAAGCTAACGAAAGTTTAACGAAAATTACCAAGCTAAATGGAGTAAACTATTCCTCATGGAGCTTCCAAATTAAGCTCATTCTGATGGACAATGACTTATGGTCAATTGTTGACCCAGGCGAAGTCAAACCCGAGGGAGGGGATGTTGGTCTAATCAACAAATTTAATACGAGGCAGAATAAGGCTTTAGCAAAGATATGTCTCTCTATTGGTGAGGAGCAGCAGAACCATATCAGACATCTAAATTCCCCCAAAGAAGTTTGGGATGAATTACAAAGACTTTATGCACCCAGGGATAGCAAACACAGAATTCTCCAACTGCGTCGAAAGTTGTACTCCCAGAAATTCTGTCAACATGCGAACATGAATGCCTATTTGGGAAGCATAAATCTAATAGTGAGTGAACTCACAGGTGTAGGGGATAAAATTGAAGACGGTGATCTAAGCATGCTAATTATTTGTGGAATGCCCGAGGACTGGGATAATGTTATATCAACAATGTGTAACTTACCAGAGTCAGAGTTCACCAGTGCCAACATCAGACGTAAATTGTTAGCTGAGGCAGAGCGCCGGTATGCTACAACAAAGGAAGGGATGGGTGCACTATCAGTCAGGAACTCTAACAAGAAACAATTCCCTCATGAACATCAAGGTTCTAAAACTGTTAGAAAATGTTTCGGATGTGGGAAAACAGGGCATATTGCACGGGACTGTTTCAAACTGAAAAAGAATAACGGTAAACAACAGGAAAAGGGAGCGATACATCAACATCACGAAGCAAAGAACTTGAATGTGATGTATAATGCAGCAGTGGTATCAGAAGAGGATACGTGGGTAATTGACTCAGGTGCCACGCATCATATGACTCCGAACAGAAGGTATTTTTCCACGTTGAATGACGAGAATGTAGGACAAGTGACCACCATTGATGGTACATCACATTCAAACATAGGAAGAGGTAATGCTCAAGTAGATCTGATCAACAATTCTGGACAACTTAGAAGCATAGTTGCTCAGAATGCAATGTTCGTACCTGGGATCAGACATGGTGTACTCTCTGTTCTACAAATTGTGGAAAATGGTCATGAGGTTATCTTCGACAAGAAGGGATGTCATATCTACGACAATGATCATAACTTGATGATCAGAGCAGAGAAGAGAGGAAGGCTCTATCTCGTCAGGACTGCTCCGTCCAGATTTCCAGAATCAGGAGAATGTTCAAATTCCATTGCTCAAACCAACAATTTTCGTAAATTCCCACTAAATTTATGGCATCAGAGACTCATGCATATCAACTATGACACCATAGTAGACATGATGAAAAGAGAAGTTGTCATTGGTTTGAACTGTCAGGCTGGAAAACCTGATAAGTGCTCTGATTGTATGATTGGAAAATCGACAAAAAGACCTTTCCTGAATTTGAGATCTACCAAGGAAACTCAGACACTAGCCCTTGTTCACTGTGATCTAATGGGACCGTTCAACATTGAGAGCTGGGGTGGATCAAGATTTGTCTTGACCATCATTGATGACGCATCAAGATATACAAGGGTATATTTCCTCAAAAGGAAGGGCGATACTCTAGAAAAATTCAAGGAATGGATGAAAGAAGCTGAAAATCAGACGGGATTTTCTCTCAAGAGGATCCGTACAGATAACGGACTAGAGTTCTGTTCATCTCCTTGGGATATTTTCACGAAGGCCCATGGTATAGTACATGAACGCACCATGGTCTACACACCTGAACAGAATGGTGTCGCCGAACGCATGAATAGGACTTTGCTGAACTTAGTGAGGAGTACTGTGAACAGTTGCAATCTGCCAACCGCCTCTTGGGCAGAGCTCACCAACACAGCAGCATACTTGAGAAATCGTGTTACAAACAGACACAATGAAGAGAAAACGCCTTTTGAATTGTGGTTTGGAAAAAGACCTGCTCTGCAACATCTGAGAGCAATCGGCTGCGAAACCTTTGTTCATGTTCCAAAACAAAGAAGGAATTCGAAGCTTCAGCCAAGAGCCACTAAAGGAATTCTCGTGGGTTATTCTCTACAGGGACGAGGTTGGAGAATCTGGATTCCTGAAAAACGCCAAGTGGTGGAATCTAGAAATTGTGTATTCAAAGAAGAAATCCTCTATAAACAGCCCAAAAGAGAAAGGGATACTCTACCATCCGTCCATTTCTCCTCGAAAGAGGCCTCCTTTCAAGAAGAAAGTAATGCAGATCAACCAGTAGACCGAGAAACTGAAGAACTGATTGGAACTACAGGTGGAATAGATCAGCTATCTGAGACTCTCCCAGAGAACCTGAGAAGCCATCCTATGACACTCCGAAGTCATGGAAAGACGGCAGAATCTCCGGAAGAGGATAATAGTGGTGGACAGATAAATGCCACAAGTGCAGAGGACAATAACCCCACTTATGAAGAAGCCATGAACAGCCCTGAGGTAGCTAATTGGATAGAAGCCATTGAAGAAGAAAGGGAATCGCTCGAAAGACATGATGTATGGCAACTGCAGGAATTGCCGAAAGGTATCAAACCTTTAAAATGTAGATGGGTACTAAATAAGAAAATCAATGCAGTGGATGATACCACTAGATACAAAGCACGTCTAGTCGCCAAAGGCTTCACTCAACGTAGAGGAATTGACTACAACGAAGTCTATACTCCTGTTTCCAGTTTTGAAACTATAAGGCTATTAACGGCGATAGCAACAGAAAAGGACTGGTTCATTGACCAATTCGACGTGAAGAGTGCTTATCTTCATGGGACACTCATTGAGACTATTTACATGGAACAACCTGAATGCTTCAAGAAACCAGGAGAAGAAAACTTGTTCTGCAAGCTTAAGAAATCAATCTATGGATTAAAACAGAGCGGAAGATGCTGGAATAAATTCTTAAACAAACAACTTCACGAAATAGGATTCCAACGTAACCCAATTGATCCGAGCATCTACGAAGTTGAACTTGAAGAAGGAAGGATCATTCTATCAATCTATGTGGATGACATCTTTGCCATTTCAGAGAATCAAGCAGCGAGAAACAAATGCAGAGAACTCTTAAATTCCAGTTTTGAAGTGAAGTATCTAGGACCAATTTCTCATATGCTTGGAGTATCCTTCAAGAAGTCAGAAGATGGAAGTATGACTCTTTCTCAAAGTAACTACATAGAAGAACTGCTTCAACGTTTCAGACTACAGGATGCAAAAGGTGTCTCGACTCCAATGGAAACCAATCTTGACCTGAGTGTAAGGAAAAATGGAAATTCCAATGAGCGGTTTCCATACCGTGAACTGATCGGAGGACTGTCATACCTTTCTCAGAGAACCAGGCCCGACATCGCCTACGCAGTCGGGATCCTATCCAGATACTGTGATAACTACACAAGAAAATACTGGGAAGCTGGGAAACGCGTGCTGCGTTATCTGAAGAGCACCAAGGACTTTGGCATAACTTACAGATCCACTGGCAAACCTTTGATTGCCTTTTCGGATGCAAGTTGGGCCTCAGACATTGTAGACCGAAAAGGAGTATCTGGACATCTCATCATTTTAGCTGGAGCACCAATAATTTGGAGAAGCACCAAACAAACAGTTACCGCTTTGAGTACTATGGAATCGGAATACATTGCACTGTTATCAGCTGTGAAGGACATCACATGGGTACGGAATCTGATGGAACAGCTGAAAATGTCAAGTTTGATTTGTGGAGAAACGAAAGTATTCTGCGACAACCAAGCTGCAATTTCCCATGCGGAAAATTACATCGACAAATCGAAAACTAGACATTTTGCCGTAAAATACCATTTTGTTCGAGAAAAGATCTCAGAAGAAGCAATCGAACTTTTCTACACTCCGAGTGCTGAGAACCCTGCTGACTTCCTTACCAAGCCTCTTGCTAGAAGCCAGCATGAAAAGTACTGTAGAGCGCTGATGGACTATCGGAATAAACGTCCAGCTGAAGTTATTCCGGGAGGGGATATGTTGGACACCAGCTCCGCCACTCAAGTATAACACGTGACCGGAAGGATGACGTCGGCACCCCCCCCCTCCAACTGACAGTAAAGTTTAGCCTAACAACGCTGTTGCTTGTTTACCTTCTACGGAGGATGTAACCTCTTTGTTTCCTCTCTCTTTCCCTTTTTAATATTTATATAACCTATGCTTTAATAAATTAGTTAGTGCAAGGCTCTTGTCCTAAGTGTAACCAAGTACCTTGTCTACACCCCTACAAGAGTTATTAACTAATATATGCATTTATATAAGGCGCCAATTTATAATTGTAACAAATAGTATTTGAATAAAAACATTCAATCGGGTAAAACACGGGCGTTGCCCGGGTCATTCGGCTAGTATATATATACAGTCGAGGAGGCTCCCTCAACCTCAGGATGTCTTCGTTAACCTTCTTCACGTTAAAGCTCAGGAATCACTGCAAAAGAGCTTCTTTCACATTAACTCGCACATGTTTAATTTTCATTTATTAAATTAACTTTTTATTTTCAATCAAAAGGTACAATTTATAATTGAAACTCGTTTCAACTTAATTTTTTTTTTCGAAAATAGGTTAAGAAATTGTTGGTCTATATATTAATTTTTTTTCCGTATATACACATTTGAAGAATTGAAAAAGAAGTTTTTTAAATTTATATCAGGAAGATTCTAGGACCATCTTTTTTGGTCACTGAGGTATAACCTACACTATAAGGGCCAACAACTCGAAACGCTTGAGTGGTTGCCTTTGCTTGATTCATCAGGAGAGAGTATTTTGCTGATACTCTGTGTGGAATAAACACTTACAAGAAATAAATTACTTTGATTGACCCCATAATAATTTTTAAAAACAAAACAGTTTTAATTATTGGGTTGGAATGCAAATATAATTTTTTTTTTTTTTGTGGTACAGTAAAGGACACCTAATTGCAGAGCTAAATTGCTCTTTAGGAAGATTTGTGCTCTTACCGAAGAGTTGCTAAATAGTAAAAATGGTAATTTTGCAAAAATGAAAACTGTTCTTTATAGGGAAGTGTCTTTTAGCGGACGTGTCCTCTCATGGAGGTTCTACTGTAACTCAAAAATGCAATAACTCGCTTCGAACAAGAATTTATTAATCAAAATAAAAGCCATTGAAAAATCTAAACATACTTTTCAATGGGAAACTATCTAGTTTATTCCATTTTGATAAAATTATAATGTTCTAAAGGCAATGAAATCATTAAAGACCGTTTCGGCATCGCCTTGTGTGTGTGTGTGTGTGATTTATAAAGCATTTACCTTTTAAGAAGTTGGTGGGTGATCAAGAGTTTCATAGCCCGACTCTTTTAGCTTTTGTTGCGTGATCATCGAGACGAGGGGCCTGGCGTTGTCATGGAGAAGGATAGGCCCTTTTCTGTTGGCCAATCCGGGACAGATGAGGCGAAGTTTTTGGTACATTTCGTCAATTTACTGACAATACTTCACCGCTGTGATTGTTTTACCAGGATTGAAGAAGCTGTGATGAATCAAACCTGCTGTAGACCACAAACATACTATACCATACTATTCTTTTGGTACAATTTGGGCGTTAGGAGCTGCGCCACGCTCCATCCATTGCGCTGAACGTCACTGGTTGTCATAAAGAAACCATTTTCCGTCGCAGGTGACAATACGGTCGAGGAAAGGCTCATTCTTGTTTCGTAGAAGTAGCGCCGAAGACAAAACGGCGATTTTTTTTCGGATTTTCACTCAATTCGTATGGTCCCCATTTTTTGAGCTTTTTCACCTTTCATATTTGTTTTAAAAGACGAAAAACTGTAGAGTGGTCATTGTTGAGCTATTCAGCTCCCATTCGTGTGGTTTTGTTTGTATCCGCCTCTATTATTGTTCTTAAATGGCCGTCACATTACGATTAGCCAACGGTAAAACTGTAAGACCAAAAGGACGCCGCACAATGAAACTGGACTACAGGAAAGCTTTGAATTTGTCGTTATGGAAGACTGTAGTCACGAAGTTATTCTTGGTTAGGACTTTTTGAAGTTATCTAGGGCGATAATTGATTCAGCTGACGATACATCCTTCTTAGAAAAAGGTCTTTTTGAGGATACGCCTAAGAACAGCTCACCTCTCTACTCGGGATTGGAATATAGAATCGAGAGCCCGCCTCTATTCAGCTAATAGAAGTAGCAAGTCGTAACATTCCTAATAACGCAATTGTGGTGGCAGAATGTCGAAAAGAGCTATTGCTGGAAAGAGAACTAACGGCACCCTCCTCTGTCATTTCACTTACCAGTAACCGAGGTAAACTTTGGGTGGTGAATTTGAGTCCATATCCAAAACTAATCCCACAGGGGATGCATGTAGCCGATAGTGTTGTCATCGAAGATGGTCAACTATGTACTCTAGCTGATTGTAACCAAGTTGAAACATAGGCGAAATATTCTGAAGACCCAAAAATCTCAGATTTTTTAATAGATGATTCACTTGATGAATCTCAAAAAGAAAAAATAAGAAATTTGTTAAATAATTATACAGATATTTTCGAATTTAGTAAAAGAAAACAATTCAAGGACATCAATGTTAAATACCGAATTAACACTGGAGACCACCTACCGACCAAACAAAGACCTTACCGAGTTGCACCAAGAGAACGCCAAATTATTAAGGATGAGGTAAACAAGATGGAAAAACTTGACATCATTCAGCCCTCTGAAAGTCTGTGGGCCTCACCTGTAGTATTGATAAAAAAAAAAAAGATGGAAGCTCGAGATTCTGCGTCGACTACCGCCGCCTGAACAAAATAACAAAAAAATATATATGTCTACCCTCTCCCAAGGATCGACGACACTTTAGACTGCTTACGGAGAGCTATATTTTATTTTTCCATGGACCTCCAATCAGGGTACTGGCAGTTCGACATAGTGGAATCGGACCGTGAGAAAACAACATTTATAACTCCAGATGGACTGTATGAGTTCAAAGTAATGCCCTTTGGGTTATGTAATGCTCCAGCTACCTTCGAACGATTGATAGATAATCTTCTGAAGGGTCTTAAGTGGACCATTTGCTTGTTCTACCTCGACGACATCATCGTTTTTTTTTTCAGATGATTTTGAAGAACATCTAAGACGCCTTCAACCTGTATTAAATTTCCTTAAGGAAGCCGGATTATGTCTCAATTCCAAGAAATGCAAGTTTGGTGCAAAAACTATCATGGTCCTTGGTCATAAGGTGAGTGAAAATAGAATTCGTCCCGACCAAGAAAAGATTCGAGCAGTCCGCGACTTCGCTACGCCAAGGTCATTGAAGGAAGTTAGAAGTTTTCTTGGCCTTTCATCCTACTACCGCCGCTTCATATCCAATTATGCCCACGTAGCCAAACCCTTGAATGAACTTTTGAATAAAGACTCAGCATTTAATTGGAACCAGGAAGAGCAGAATGCATTTGAAGCTCTCAAGTCAGCGTTAATTTCAGAACCCGCTCTTTGACATTTTGATTACTCATCCCCAACCGAAATACACACTGACGCAAGCAACTACAGAATAGGAGAAGTGTTAGTGCAGATACAAAAGGGAAAGGAAAGAGTCATTGCTTATGCATTCAGAACCTTAAATAAGGCAGAAAAAAATTATTCAACTACAGAAAGGGAATGCCTTGCCATCATTTGGGCTATCAATAAATTCTGACGATATCTCTTTGGACAGCCGTTCACTATTGTTACAGACCATCACTCTTTGTGCTGGCTGACCAACCTCAAAGACCCATGTGGGAAGTTAGCAAGATGGGCACTTCGGCTGCAAGAGTTTGACGTCACTGTCGTGTATAAGAGCGAAAGGAAACATCAGGACGCAGACTGCTTATCAAGAAGTCCATTAGATTACAGTGAAGATATCGAGGAGATATTCCAAGCATAGTGACTTTACAGAACTTTAGCGAAGAGCAGATGAATGATCAAGCCCTTAGAAAAATCGCTGACTAATTACAAAGTACTCTTCATAATTCCTTTGTGAAAATCGATAACACGCTCTACAGAAAAAAAATATGATCCAATGGGGAAACCGTGGCTTTTGTTGGCTCCTCGCCATTTAAGGCAGGAATTACTGAAAAATTTCCATGATTCACCCACGGCTGGTCACCTCGGATTTACTAAAACCTATGACCGAATAAGAAAAAAGTATTACTGGCCCGGAATGTATAGAACTGTAAGAAGGTATGTGGCACGCTGTTCAGATTGTCAGAGACGTAAACATCAGCCTCAACCCCCCTCAGGGCACTTACAGCTTATACCTGTCCCTGAAGTTGCCTTTGAAAAGGTAGGAATGGATCTCCTGGGGAGATTTCCAACATCAGAAGGTTGCAACCGTTGGATTATTGTATGTACGGAATACCTAACGAAATATGCGATAACTAAAGCCCTACCCACATGTGAATCCATGGAAGTTGCGTGATCATCGAGACGAGGGGCCTGGCGTTGTCATGGAGAAGGATAGGCCCTTTTCTGTTGGCCAATCCGGGACAGATGAGGCGAAGTTTTTGGTACATTTCGTCAATTTACTGACAATACTTCACCGCTGTGATTGTTTTACCAGGATTGAAGAAGCTGTGATGAATCAAACCTGCTGTAGACCACAAACATACTATACCATACTATTCTTTTGGTACAATTTGGGCGTTAGGAGCTGCGCCACGCTCCATCCATTGCGCTGAACGTCACTGGTTGTCATAAAGAAACCATTTTCCGTCGCAGGTGACAATACGGTCGAGGAAAGGCTCATTCTTGTTTCGTAGAAGTAGCGCCGAAGACAAAACGGCGATTTTTTTTCGGATTTTCACTCAATTCGTATGGTCCCCATTTTTTGAGCTTTTTCACCTTTCATATTTGTTTTAAAAGACGAAAAACTGTAGAGTGGTCATTGTTGAGCTATTCAGCTCCCATTCGTGTGGTTTTGTTTGTATCCGCCTCTATTATTGTTCTTAAATGGCCGTCACATTACGATTAGCCAACGGTAAAACTGTAAGACCAAAAGGACGCCGCACAATGAAACTGGACTACAGGAAAGCTTTGAATTTGTCGTTATGGAAGACTGTAGTCACGAAGTTATTCTTGGTTAGGACTTTTTGAAGTTATCTAGGGCGATAATTGATTCAGCTGACGATACATCCTTCTTAGAAAAAGGTCTTTTTGAGGATACGCCTAAGAACAGCTCACCTCTCTACTCGGGATTGGAATATAGAATCGAGAGCCCGCCTCTATTCAGCTAATAGAAGTAGCAAGTCGTAACATTCCTAATAACGCAATTGTGGTGGCAGAATGTCGAAAAGAGCTATTGCTGGAAAGAGAACTAACGGCACCCTCCTCTGTCATTTCACTTACCAGTAACCGAGGTAAACTTTGGGTGGTGAATTTGAGTCCATATCCAAAACTAATCCCACAGGGGATGCATGTAGCCGATAGTGTTGTCATCGAAGATGGTCAACTATGTACTCTAGCTGATTGTAACCAAGTTGAAACATAGGCGAAATATTCTGAAGACCCAAAAATCTCAGATTTTTTAATAGATGATTCACTTGATGAATCTCAAAAAGAAAAAATAAGAAATTTGTTAAATAATTATACAGATATTTTCGAATTTAGTAAAAGAAAACAATTCAAGGACATCAATGTTAAATACCGAATTAACACTGGAGACCACCTACCGACCAAACAAAGACCTTACCGAGTTGCACCAAGAGAACGCCAAATTATTAAGGATGAGGTAAACAAGATGGAAAAACTTGACATCATTCAGCCCTCTGAAAGTCTGTGGGCCTCACCTGTAGTATTGATAAAAAAAAAAAAGATGGAAGCTCGAGATTCTGCGTCGACTACCGCCGCCTGAACAAAATAACAAAAAAATATATATGTCTACCCTCTCCCAAGGATCGACGACACTTTAGACTGCTTACGGAGAGCTATATTTTATTTTTCCATGGACCTCCAATCAGGGTACTGGCAGTTCGACATAGTGGAATCGGACCGTGAGAAAACAACATTTATAACTCCAGATGGACTGTATGAGTTCAAAGTAATGCCCTTTGGGTTATGTAATGCTCCAGCTACCTTCGAACGATTGATAGATAATCTTCTGAAGGGTCTTAAGTGGACCATTTGCTTGTTCTACCTCGACGACATCATCGTTTTTTTTTTTCAGATGATTTTGAAGAACATCTAAGACGCCTTCAACCTGTATTAAATTTCCTTAAGGAAGCCGGATTATGTCTCAATTCCAAGAAATGCAAGTTTGGTGCAAAAACTATCATGGTCCTTGGTCATAAGGTGAGTGAAAATAGAATTCGTCCCGACCAAGAAAAGATTCGAGCAGTCCGCGACTTCGCTACGTCAAGGTCATTGAAGGAAGTTAGAAGTTTTCTTGGCCTTTCATCCTACTACCGCCGCTTCATATCCAATTATGCCCACGTAGCCAAACCCTTGAATGAACTTTTGAATAAAGACTCAGCATTTAATTGGAACCAGGAAGAGCAGAATGCATTTGAAGCTCTCAAGTCAGCGTTAATTTCAGAACCCGCTCTTTGACATTTTGATTACTCATCCCCAACCGAAATACACACTGACGCAAGCAACTACAGAATAGGAGAAGTGTTAGTGCAGATACAAAAGGGAAAGGAAAGAGTCATTGCTTATGCATTCAGAACCTTAAATAAGGCAGAAAAAAATTATTCAACTACAGAAAGGGAATGCCTTGCCATCATTTGGGCTATCAATAAATTCTGACGATATCTCTTTGGACAGCCGTTCACTATTGTTACAGACCATCACTCTTTGTGCTGGCTGACCAACCTCAAAGACCCATGTGGGAAGTTAGCAAGATGGGCACTTCGGCTGCAAGAGTTTGACGTCACTGTCGTGTATAAGAGCGAAAGGAAACATCAGGACGCAGACTGCTTATCAAGAAGTCCATTAGATTACAGTGAAGATATCGAGGAGATATTCCAAGCATAGTGACTTTACAGAACTTTAGCGAAGAGCAGATGAATGATCAAGCCCTTAGAAAAATCGCTGGCTAATTACAAAGTACTCTTCATAATTCCTTTGTGAAAATCGATAACACGCTCTACAGAAAAAAAATATGATCCAATGGGGAAACCGTGGCTTTTGTTGGCTCCTCGCCATTTAAGGCAGGAATTACTGAAAAATTTCCATGATTCACCCACGGCTGGTCACCTCGGATTTACTAAAACCTATGACCGAATAAGAAAAAAGTATTACTGGCCCGGAATGTATAGAACTGTAAGAAGGTATGTGGCACGCTGTTCAGATTGTCAGAGACGTAAACATCAGCCTCAACCCCCCTCAGGGCACTTACAGCTTATACCTGTCCCTGAAGTTGCCTTTGAAAAGGTAGGAATGGATCTCCTGGGGAGATTTCCAACATCAGAAGGTTGCAACCGTTGGATTATTGTATGTACGGAATACCTAACGAAATATGCGATAACTAAAGCCCTACCCACATGTGAATCCATGGAAGTTGCCAAATTCTTCATTGAAGATGTCATCTTAAAGCACGGCGCGCCGAGGGAATTAATCACGGATAGAGGAAGGAACTTCACATCTTCAATGATAAGTGATCTGAACAACCAGTGCAGAATATCCCATCGGAAGACGACCGCCTATCACCCCCAGACAAACGGACTCACAGAGAGGTTGAATAAGACCATAGCAGACATGCTGTCCATGTATGTGGATGTCAACCAGAAAAATTGGGACAGGATTCTTCCATTCGTTACATTTGCATACAACACAGCAAAACAAGAGTCTACTGGGTTCACCCCATTTTTCCTTGTACACGGGCGTGAAGCCGAGACTCCACTGGACGTGTTATTCCCCAAGTTATTGCCAGAAGACGACGATTTCATCCAAACTCTAGGGGCAAGAGCCGAAGAAGCACGAAAACTGGCACGTATCCACTCTTTGAGATATCGAGAAAGCAATAAACACCGCTATGACGCCCATCACAGAAATATAATTTACCAGCCTGGAGATTTCGTATGGATCTTTATTCCCGTGGCGTAAAGTGGGCTATTCGGAAAAACTAATGAGACGTTACTTCGGCCCATACAAAGTAACCCGAAAAATATCCGATGTGACCTATGAAGTTGAAACATTCGGAAATCAACAAGGTCGTCGTAAAACAAAAGATTTAGTTCACATTTGAAGGATTAAACCTTATTTAAACCCAGAGGACCAGGAGGACCACCTAGAAGAGGACCCAGAAGATGACTCGCCAAACTTCCAGGAAGAAGACATCCCCACTGAACGAACACAACAACCACAGACCCGCGAAGAGATCTCAGGCCCTATCACCCGTTCTCGAGCCTTGAGACTGAGGATGTAAGTCTCCTGCTGAGCATCGGGTCGATGCTCTTTATAGGAGGAGGCTATGTGGCGAAGAAATAAGTTATTATTTAATTTAATATTATTCAATGAAAATATTCAACAGATTATAAAAATATATATTACTCTGTATTTGTAAAAAAAAATCATCTTTAAAATATTACTTTGCTTGCTTGTTCAAGATTCCCTAGCGGTAGATAGTTTGGTTGATTTGCTAATATTTGTCGACTAGTCGCCCTGACCTCATCAATAAACACTCTTTCACAATTTCAGATATACAAAGACTTGATTTCTACGCTACAATTTAACATATAAACTAAACATTACTGTATAGGTAACGTTTTTATTTTATAGTTTTATATATTTTCTAAACACACACAGCTTACTAATGATATATATCCTAATATATGGATGTCGATATTTTTTTAGTAAAATGTACATATAGTGAGAGTATATGCAATTAAAATATATATGCAATGAGAATAAAGTACACATATATAGAACGAGTATGAAATATCTAAATATTATAAATGCATATATAGTAGGTGAAAATTCTGATCTTCTTCCCTCATAGAAAAACATCTCTTCTTGTTCAAAAATTTTCTGTATTAAACACCTATATATTATACTCCTTTACCATTCAGAAATTGAGTTCTTATTCACTATTTGACCATGGTTTTTTGCATATCTTATAGTCAGAACCACTCAAATCGTTATTCTCACTTCCTACATAAAATATAATCAAATGTAAGACTCGAATAAAATACACACCGAGGATTCTGTTCAAGTGTGCATGCTTATAGAAGTGTTTTTCACAATATAAGTTGAATATTTCATTTCATATATACAGTAGAACCTCCCTGTAAAGGATATCTAATTGCAGAACCAAAGTGTCCTTTATGGAGAGGTGTCCTCTTACCGGAAGTTGCTAAATTGTAAAAATGGTAATTTTGCGAATGAAAACTGTCCTTTGTGGAAAGATGTCCGCTAAAGGGAGGTTCTACTGTAGTACATTTATAAAAACGAAACCCCTGGTGTAGTTGGTGATATCTTTTGTACGTTCAAGGAACCTGGATGTTGATCAGTACTGTCGACAGTGAACCTTCGTGTCTGCTTCTCCACTCCCTTTCACCATTTAAAATTCAAAAAACAATCAGAATAATTAAATATACTCAGTCTAGCCATAAATATTGTTACAAAACCAAATCAGTGATAAAAAAAAATTCATTTGACCGCGTGAAGTATTCAAAATACAGTAGTTGTTATTTGAATATCTCGTGCACACGTGTTTAGAAAAAAAATCGGAATATATTTGTTTTTTGATAATGGATTGGGGTGTTAAAGAAAACCGTATAGCTGTAATAGCCTTACACAAGGTAGGCCAAAGTCCATCATCCATTTTTAAACTTTTACTAAATTTTAATATTACGCGTCAATTTGTTTATCGAACCATTGAAAGGTTCAACAAGGCTGGCACTATTAATGACCTTGAAAGATCTGGTCGACTGCGCGTGCAACGAACGCAAGCAGCTATAAAAGTCATTCGCGAAAGAAATCGTCGAAATCCACGCCGCAAGCAAAAGATCTTAGCAAAGAAGATGAATTCAGCTCCAAGAACTGTTTCCAGGATATTCAACGAAGACCTTGGACTGAGAGCTTTCAAACGACGCACAGGTCATTTGATAACCCCTGGTCTTAGAGATATTAGAAGGGTTAGATCAAAAATGTTGTTAGCGCGGCATGATGATCGGTGGCATGAGAGAATCCTTTTCACAGACGAGAAATTTTTCACTTCGAGGAAAAGATTAATCGTCAGAATGATAGGATATATGCTCGTAGCTCTCTAGAAGCTTCTTTGGGAGTCAGAAGACTTGAAAAAAGTCACCATCCTTCTTCTGTCATGGTTTGGTGGGGAGTTAGCTACCAAGGTGTAACATATCTACACTTCTGTGCCAAAGGGGTAAAAACTACAGCTAAAAACTATCAAGAAGATATTTTGGAACAAATAGTAAAGCATCTGAATACAAAAATGTTTAATGGAGAACATAAGTCAACTCAACAATGGTTGGAGACGAATGTTCCGGAGTTCATAAAGGCCAATGAATGGCCCTCTGGAAGCCCTGATTTAAACCCCCTTGATTACAGTTTGTGGGCATATTTAGAGGAGAAGGTGTGCTCTAAAAGATATCGCAATTTGGATCAATTGAAATCAGCATTGGTGAGAGCAATGAAATAAATACCCTTAGAAAAGGTGCGTGCCGCCATAGATAAGTGGCCCGAACGTTTGAGATCCTGTGTCAAAAATAAGGGAGGACATTTTGAATGATTGTATATATTTATAATCTATGTCCTATTGACTAATAAAATATGTATTTATATTCCATTAATTTTTGTTCTTAATCATTCAATTTATAAAATTGTTTGTAACAGAATAAATGGCTAGACTGTGTATATTAAAAATGGCATATCCTGACCAGGAGCACATGTGCTTTACAGAAGGCAGAGCGCCATCTGGTGGAACAGAAATCAACTAAACATTGATTTAGCCTGTTCCCTGATTTATCAAGAAATTGGGTTGGCCAAATATCAGGGAACAGGCTAAATCAATGTTTAGTTGATTTCTGTTCCACCAGATGGCGCTCTGCCTTCTGTAAAGCACATGTGCTCCTGGTCAGGATATGCCATTTTCAATATTGATTTCAACACCTGATATTTTTATCTTTTGTTCTTTTCTTTCGTTTTTTAATTAAATATATGTTTAAAAATTAAATGAATAAATATATAGATTTCGATTTTTTCTCTTTTGTGGAAAATATATTTATACTTAAAACGTCCTCTCTCTTAGTTATCTACAGAGGCGTTTCATTTTTTAAAGAACGATTCTGGTGCAATTATAAAAATGTATTTTCAAATGTTTGTATAATTTGTCGTTTTTAGGTGTAATCCTTGACGTTTGAAAACAGCTTATAATCTTAATTATTTGGGTGAACGAATATTTTTCTTCGGAGAGGAAGTCTGAAAATAACCTTTTACCCAATCACTATTAATTTAAGGCATTTCGAATGTTTAAGATTAGTTTTTACAATGAAAAAAATGATGTATGTATGTATATTTGTGCGTAATCTGGACTCCTGGAGCGTAAGAACATATCTATTTATTTATTGATCGATATGCTCTTAGCTTTTTTCTCTCTTTGGACTCTGAACAGTCCTAATGTCCTTTTGTTGTTAATTATATACGACACCTCAGAATTTAGATGTTTCAGAACACTCATACCGGCTAGTATTGTCTTTTTTTTCACAACAAGATTATAAGAGAAGAAAAAGAAGCTCTCTCTTTCTCTTAATCAATAGGAAACATGTTCAGCAGCGAATTCAATGTTAGAAACATAATACATATAAAAAAAAAATATTTTAAAATTTATTCAAACGGATGAAAATATTTAGAGAAATCTTAGTTAACCCTTCTCAATTGTAAACAAAGTAATTTGTTACATCTTTGATTTGACCTACCTATTCTGTAATAAGACAAAATTAGGTATTGGTACAATATTTAAAAAAGCAAGGTAATTTGTTGACAATGCCCGCAATCCTTAGATGCGGGCCAATAGAAAATCTTCACGATTTAGTTTAAAATAATACGAAATTATACATATAATATTTGGATGCTCTTGCTTAGAGAAACAGAGGAAAGAAATTTTGGGTGACTTACTCGGTCTCAACCTGACTGCCAACAAATTTTCAGCTGGATGAACACACTGATGGTTGATCAGGGTCTCTCCCTCGGTTTATATAAATTCTACAAGGCCGCAGTCAATGTCCGTTGGAGAATAATGGATTCGCCGAATGTCGTGGTTTGCTTGGAGGAAGAAAGCGAAGATTGAATGCGGCTGATTCCACACTAGCCCTCTCAAAGATATCCTAACCTTGACATATTCTAAACATTGGTACTTTAATTTAAATATTTAATTATGTACGGTTCCTTTTGCTCTGTAGGTTTATTTTTTGTATATATGGTTATATTTCTTTTTGTTTGTTTTTCCTTTCTTCTCTCTTTTCTTTTTCCTTATTACTTCTTGTATTCTAGTTTTTACTTTTGAAATATCTTCCTTTGCTAAATCCTGTAGAGGGGAATCATGTATAGGGCTGGATGCCCCAATAAAAAAAGGCTTGTGTGTGTGTGTGTGATTTTGTTTAAAATAATCCCCTGATGACAGATTTCAGGCCATTAAAGTATAGACTGGATTAGTTATAGACGGAAGAGTGGGATTACAGATTTTGAACCTCAGATTAATTGACATCTAATCATGCTATAACTAACTTTATTTTAACGCGAACCATTTCTGCCTGCTATAGTAAACTAATCATGACTCTGTATAACCATTAACTGACTCTGCCTATTTCAAACATTTTTGTGTTTAATAGTCAGCCGATCATGACTGGTAAGACTATCTAAAAGTGCCTTCATAACCAATTGACTGCTGTAACCAACCATTCCTGCTTGCCTTAGCAAACCAATCGTGACTGGTATGATCAACCAATCGTGACTGTACAACCAATCCTCTTGGCCAAGCACAACAACAATACACGGATGACTCCGGAAAAGCCCATCCATTTCCCCCAACACAAATCGAATGATGAAAACCTCTTCTCGTTCATTTCACCATCCACCGGACTATTACCTCTTAATGTACAATAATTACAAAATTGTTCCCTAATTTGGGGAAACAGCCTTCGGGGAGAGTTCTTATTCGTGGGAGGGAGGGGGTACACATAAAAATTGGGATTAATTAAATTTGATATTATAAATGTTTCTTGTTTATATATATATATATATATATATATATAGTGTAAAACTATATAATAAAAATATAACAGTGATACTACATTTAAAACTTAAGGAGCAAACTGATCAGAATGATAAATCATATCAAGTAGATTTGGCTAGATTAGCAAGCTAAATCTAAATTAATTATAAAAATAAATAGTTGTATAGTTTTATAGTTAAGTATTCTATTAAAATTATCTTCATTATTTTGATTATTTAAATTCAAATTATAAAATTTGTAAATTGTTATTATTTAGTATAGATAGAGAGAAAAAAAAAATCCTTTACTTCTAAAACATCATCTAGTTAATTATATATTTATAATTAATAACAATAAAATTTAACAACGTAACGTCTTTTGTATCGGCTTTTACACGTCATTCAGACATACTCTAATCCAATATATAGAATAATAGAAGTGAGAATATATATGATAGTTAGAAAAAAGAGAGAAAGACAGAACCATGCACTATTAATCAAACTAATAATAAGAAAACAAAAAGTTTTGTAAATAAGGTAGATAAGATTGTTAGTATATATATATATATATTTTTATAATTTTATATTTTATTCTTTTTTTTAAATGATTTTTTAAATTTTTTTATTTTAAAATATG
Source organism: Cordylochernes scorpioides (assembly GCA_030710605.1). Lineage (NCBI taxonomy): Eukaryota > Metazoa > Arthropoda > Arachnida > Pseudoscorpiones > Chernetidae > Cordylochernes > Cordylochernes scorpioides. The sequence goes on along the minus strand of CP092873.1, from coordinate 59,374,014 downwards.
AATATAAATAGTTGTATTTAGTAAAATATCTATATTATGAATTAACTTTTATTATAAGTTTGGTTATTATGTTTTGAAACCCTAATGGTAGACCAGACATATACAAAAAACTTAAATTGGAGTAATTATTGAAAAAAGAGGTCTGCTGAACCGGGAATTCTCAAATAGAAATTCAGCTTTCAACATTTCATCCCTTCTCTATTATGTCTTAGACCTCCTTTCAACCGGATTTTATGTGTTAATATAAAGTTACTTCAGTGAAACATTTATATGAACAGATATAATGTGTACCTACCTTGTCCGCGAACGCCTTCAACTGTAAACATCTATTTCTGGATGACACATGTTGTGGGGGGGGGACAAATTTAGACCTTATATTTTGAAGTTGTAGAAAAACAAGACATTCAAAGTAGAAAGAGAAGATAGTTAAGGGAAGAAATCCAAATTTTATAATCTTTACAGCCAGTTAAATTAAAATAATTGATTCAACACTTATTCATCTTTCAATATTCCTTTAAAAAGGCAAATTATTAGAGTTTAATAAAGCTATTAATTGTGAAAATTCACTTTTATTTAATTTCCATTTTCCTCCCCAGAAATTGGAGATTAAACAAAATGAATTCTATACAATATTACTTTAAAAATCTTGTGAAAAAATTTTCAAATCAGCTATTTAATTTAAGTTTAACTAATTGTTAAAGATTATAAATTTGTAGTAGTGATTATTGAAAGAAATTATAGAAAGTTGATTTAATAAATGGACACTTCCATTTATTTTTTTTAAGTATTTTATAATTGATATACTGTTGAAATATTTTACTTGTCTGATACTAAATTTGTTTTTAATAAATTCCATGTTTAAATTTTTAACATCTTCTATGAAATTTTCTAATATATTATTTATTCTATAAAATCTTAGAAACTGACCAAAATATATGCCTTTACAACAATTTAATGAAATATTAGAATTCATATTACAGTATTTTATAATATTGAAATTATAATTAGTTTTTTTATTATAAATTTTAATAGCATTATTTGTAAGGTCTATATTTAGGTCTAAAAAGTTAACTTTTTTGTTTCTATAAATTTTTTCATTGTTCTTAAGTTTCAAGTATTTAGGATAAATTTTAGGTATTAAATTTTTGAACTGTGGATTATTAAATATTATGATGTCATCTACATAACGGAACATTTGCCAGTTAACATTATTTTGTAGAAAGTATTCTCTTTCGTACCAGAATAATATTAAGTTTGCTAATAACGGACTTGAAGACGTTCCCATGGGAACTCCTTCTGATTGAATATATATTTTATTTTTAAATTCTATATAGTTAAAATTTAAAAATGTTTCCAGTAGAGTTTTTGCTGTTTTAAGATCTAATTTAATTGTTTTATATCTGTTATGAATAATTTTAATGTGGAAAGTTTTGTCATTAATGATTTCGTTAAATAAATTGGTTATTTTATTATTTAGATCTCTTAAATTTATTTTAGAATATAGGTCCTCAAAGTCAAATGTGTGTACTGTTTCAATGTTTGTCCAATTGTTCATTAAATAGTTAATGATTTTTTTATTTGAGTCGATAAATTTATAATTATATTTATTAGTTAATTTATTTATAATAAATTGTAGTGTTGAAGCTAATTGTATATCAATGTTTTTTATAACTTAATTTATACCAGATGTGATTGTTCTGAAAGAAATAGGTTTTTTGTGTAGTTTAGGAATTATATAGAACTCTTTGGTATGTTTGGATTTTTGTAGTGATTATAAATTTTTAGTGAATTTTCAACGTTTTTGATGTCTTTTTTGATTTTTGTGGCTGTAGTTCTAGCAAAAGTGTATTTATGATTATTATCAATTTCCTTTTTTAGTATATCGTGGTATAGATTTTTACAAATTATAGATAAGTTATTGGAACATTTATCTATAGGAGTGATAATAAAGTCCTTCTGTAAATTAATTATATTTTCTTTAAAAGAAGGAATATCTGAATTAGGTTTTGTGTATTTAAGTGTATTATTATAATAATTTATAATTTCCTTTTTAATATTATGTTTCCATTCCAGAAAAGTAAATTCTGGAATACTGTATTTTATACTAGTTTTATTTATGAAAATATCTATATCTTTTAATATAGATTTAATTGTATTATTATAATTGTGTTTAATTTACTCCAATTTAAGTTTTTTGTATATGTCTGGTCTACCATTAGGGTTTCAAAACATAATAACCAAACTTATAATAAAAGTTAATTCATAATATAGATATTTTACTAAATACAACTATTTATATTCATATTTTAAAATAAAAAAAATTAAAAAATCATTTAAAAAAAAGAATAAAATATAAAATTATAAATATATATATATATATATACTAACAATCTTATCTACCTTATTTACAAAACTTTTTGTTTTCTTATTATTAGTTTGATTAATAGTGCATGGTTCTGTCTTTCTCTCTTTTTTCTAACTATCATATATATTCTCACTTCTATTATTCTATATATAGAAATAGAGTATGTCTAAATGACGTGTAAAAGCCGATACAAAAGACGTTACGTTGTTAAATTTTATTGTTATTAATTATAAATATATAATTAACTAGATGATGTTTTAGAAGTAAAGGATTTTTTTTCTCTCTATCTATACTAAATAATAACAATTTACAAATTTTATAATTTGAATTTAAATAATCAAAATAATGAAGATAATTTTAATAGAATACTTAACTATAAAACTATACAACTATTTATTTATATATACACACCCTCAGAAGTTCGACGATTAAAAGATGAGAAGAGAGTGAGAGCAATTTGAGCAATCAAAAATAATTTCTTTTAATTTGGAAAAGAAAGGAATGGGGGCTTGCAGGGGTTGGGGAACTTTCTGTCCAATTTTTAGAGGGCATTCCGACGTGGTGGATGACAAATGTGAAGGTGGCCCCTGCCAGGAAACGAGTGGGCGGAACCCCCTCCCCCGATATCTCTCCTTTTTTTTTAAATGAACAATGTTGCAATGGCGGCGCCAGGGAATCTGTCGATAATTTACAGTTTACATCTTGTCGCTTGTGATGGATTGTCCCGTCTTCTCACCGTCCAATTATCCTTCTTTATAAATATTTCCAGGGTTTCTGCTATTTCTTTGGTTCTTTGCCCTCTGCTCATAAGCCATTTCTCTAGGCTTTCTCTTAAGCTTTTGGAATACTTGTTTTCTCTACCGTGGCATTTGGTGGAGTTTAAGCTGGATCATCCCTACGTCGCCCAAGCCGTCAGAAGAAGCCGTAGAATCCAAGGACTAGAGCCTTTAGAAGAAAAAATAAAGACAGAACATGCTATTCAAGTCCCTAAAGGTGATAAAATTGTTCAACCCTTTAGACACCCCTCTGTCTTTTTCTGAAGAACCTGGCCAAATTCCCGAAAAATGGCTAAATAAAATTTATCGGGTCGCTCGGTATAACCACTGGGACAACACAATGGGCCTTGCGAACGTTTATTTTTTCCTTTCGGGAACAGCAAAAAGCTGGTTCGATAATATCGAGGAACAGGTAAACTCGTGGGATTCGTTTGAGACAATGTTCTCTCTGACTTTAGGTCATCACACCAACCAAAAAGAAACCTTGATTCAAAAATTAAAATCCCGAGCTCAGGAAAAAAGCGAGCTTTGTGACATCTACATTCAAGAAGTCCTCAACCTGTGCAAGCAAATCGACCCCAAAATGAGCGAAAGCGAGAAAGTTGCACATTTATTGAAAGGTATATCGGATAATATTTATAGATCAATTGTCGTTTTGGAAATAGACACCACTGAAGATTTTATTAGATTGTGCAGAAAAATCGAAAAACTCAAACAAGCAACGTGTGAACAAGCGCATAGTGTTCGAAAGACTACCCAACGTTGCTTCGATCGACCTAGTAGAGTCCGATTCGACGAAGGACTTAATCAGACGGATAGTCCGCGAAGAATTCCGTCGTGCATTGAACGCCGCACTAACCACTCCAGAACCCTCTCCTCTTGAGACATTTATCAGAGAAGAAATCGGAAAAAATCTAGCCGCGATTTCTAATCCGGTCCAAAGACCACAACCCCAGTACAAAATTCAAACAAGGGTATTCACCCGGACACCTAGACAGCGGTACCCTGACCAAGACACATCGGTATTCAACCAGACGCCGAGCCAACAAGCCAATCTGCTTTCATTGTGGCCGCCCAGGCCATGTCAAACGTTACTGTAGAGATCATCAGCCAGTAGACCAATATGAATTAGAAAGACCCAAAAGGTACATACAGACCCGCCAAACTACTCAATTCAATGAGGAACATTCTTCAAGATCTCCAAACTACCGCCGACAATCGCCATACCCAAACAGAGAAAGATCCCCAAGACGCCAGTCCATTTCCCCAGGCCGCCATACAAGTCAATCCTCACGCCGCTACAATCTAGAAAAAAACTAAGCGTCGCGTCTTCTTTCGAGGGGTAGCCGCGGGTGTTAAAACCCCTCCATCGACGACAGCCGCCTAATTAGAACACAATTTCGTTGAAATAATTATAGATGATGTTTCGTTTTATTCTAACATAGGTAGCAGAAGGCAGCGCGCGGCGGTGTACGCGCAGCGGTGAAGGAACTGCGTCATCGCTGACCAATGGGAGGCCGTCTGGCTGCGCCGCCAGAGGGAGCTCGCCACCTTCTAGAAGATTCTTACCAACGCGCGCCACTAAATAACCATGCCTTTCATAGCTGCGGCTTTAAATCGTATTCTTTAAATATTCATTATAAAGAAAAATAAAATAAATTCATTTGTAAAGCTTGGGATGATTGCCTGACCAAAGATAAGTAAATTTGTTTCTTTACACTAGTATAAACATTCTATTTAATTAAGCCTAACGAGAACAAATTATTTTGTAAACAATCATTCTGCTTTTCCTACTTGCGTATTTGCCAAGTGGGAAACAAAACATTGGTGCCGAAACCCGGGAATAAATCTATTAAATAATTATTTAAATATAAATAATTATAATTCATTTTTGAAATATATTATTAAAATTAATAATAGCAAAAATTAAAGATGGCTGCCAAATTTAAAGCTACTTTAAATATTCTTGAATTTCTTTTCAAACAAGTGGATTATTCTGAGCAAATTTCGCTCAAGATGATTGAATCGAAGGATGATGCAAATTTACAGACATTTAAAAACGATATTTTAGATATAACATCTAACATTGAAAAAATTTATTGTAATCTTTTAACATTTTCTGAATTTGATGATGAAGTTTACTTTTCTAGAGTTATGCAATACAAGGATAATCTTAGAAATTTAGTGGCGAATATCAATAAAGTATCTTGTACAGCCAGTTCAAGCAAAATTGATGATCTAAATCAACCAACCACAAGTAAAATAGAACTTCCTAAATTTAATTTACCTTCCTTTTCTGGTGATGTTAACGAATGGCTTAGTTTCAAGCAATTGTTTTCTCTGTCTATTGATTCCAATACCGCTCTAACTGATTCACAAAAGCTGCAATATTTACAATCAGCTGTTACTGGAGACGCTGAACGACTTATTAGGGGATTTCCTGTTATTGATGAAAACTATGCCCATGCTTGGGACACATTGGTCTCCAGATATGATAACAAAAAAGAACTTGCCTTTTCACAATGTACAAAATTATTCACTTTAAAACCTTTAAAACTGATAAATTCCAAGGCCATTTTCGAACTACTAGATATATGTAATGAAGCCATGAGAAATTTGAAATCACTGGGTTTGGAAAGAAATACACTTGTTGATATCTTTCTAATACATTTCCTACAAAGAAGAATAGGTGATGATTTGAGAAGGCAATGGGAATTAACGTTGATAGATGATGGCTTTCCATCCTACGAAAATTTTATTATGTTTCTTGAAAAACAAGCAAAAAGTTTGCAATCGATAAAAGGTTATGCTAAAAAGGATAAATGTATATAATTCTACTTCAAAAGGTGATGATAAATGCCTATTATGCAAAAATTCACATCCTATATTCAAATGTGACAAGTTCCATAAAAGTTCTCTCCTTGAAAGATGGAACATAGTCAAAACCAATAACCTTTGTTTCAATTGTTTGCGATCCAACCACAGAGTAACGTCATGTAAAATCACTATGCATTGTAAATCATGCAACAAAAAACATCACACTCTTTTGCATTCCTTCCAACCCGAACCTTTGAATACCACTTCAATTGAAGCCCCAATTGCCCAATCTAGCGTTTCATGTTTTCTCAGTGATACAACAAAGCCCAATGAGACAATCTTATTATCTACTGCTATCGTGAGAGTGAGAGCAGAAAATGGATCGTTTCATCCATGCAGAGCTTTGATTGATACTGGTTCACAAAGAAGTCTAATAACAGAACATTGTCGTGAAAAGTTGAATCTTCCTGTTAAAAAGAGCCAACTCACAATTTTGGAATTGGTAACCAACCAATACAGCAGTCTGCTGGTGAGACTTTTCTTCAATTTAAGCCTCATTTTTCTGATAGAATATTCAAAATTTCATCCATAATACTCGATCAAATCACTGTTGATTTACCTAATTTTCTGATAAATAGAGATAATTGGCCTCATCTTAAGAATACTTTATTAGCAGACCCCAATTTTGATAAAACAAGTCCCATTGATTTAGTAATTGGTGCAGACCTAGCCCCATTTTTATATACAGGAAAACTACGATTCCAAAATCATCCAGGACCCACTGCCTGTAGTTCCAAGTTAGGATGGATACTTTCAGGAAATGTTTCCAGTTCTGAGACTGGAAACAACTATATCTCATTATGCTCAACATCCCAAGGAGATGATAATCTGCGACAGTTTTTTGAATTGGAATCGGTTCCTGCCGCTCTTCCATTGACTAAAGAGGAGAAGAGTTGCGGGGACATTTATGACAAGAACTTTTGCATATCAACAGATGGAAGATATTCTGTTGGTCTACCGTTTAAATCTGTGCCTAATCTCGGAGACTCACGTCAGAATGCCATGAAACGATTTCTTGCTCTTGAGAAAAAATTGCACAAATCTTCAAATCTTCTTCAGCAATATAAGGATTTCATGATGGAATATCTTTCTCTCAACCACATGGAGCTCATTCCGAAAAAGGAACGTGACAAACCATCAGACAAGTGCTATTATATACCTCACCATTGCGTTCTGCGTGATCAGAGCAGCACTACTAAATTAAGAGTAGTGTTTGATGCATCGTGCAAAACGAGCAACAATTACTCCTTAAATGACTTTCTTCATACTGGACCAAAATTGCAGCATGATATTTTCAATATTCTTGTGAAGTTTCGTACTAATCCTATAGCTTTTACGGAAGATATTGAGAAAATGTACAGACAGATAAAAGTGAACTCTTCTGATCTCGACTTTCAGAGAATCTTCTGGAGAAATAGTCCATTGGAATCTTTATTGGAGTATAGATTGCTCACAGTAACTTATGGAATGTCGTGTGCACCATATCTTGCAATCCGTACCTTGATGCAACTTGCCACCGACAAAGAACTCCTGTTCCCAGAGGCATCTAAAATCATAAAAACTGATTTTTATGTAGACGACCTACTTTCAGGCGCAACAACAATCGAAGAAGCAAAAGTTCTCATTGATGATATCCGGAAAATCCTTTTATCTGGTGGCTTTTGCATAAGAAAATGGATGTCAAATATCCCTGAGGTTCTTTCAGAGGTACCAGAAGCGCTGAAAGCACATGATTCATATGAAATCGGAGATAATTCATCTGTTAAGATTCTTGGGATAAATTGGAATCCATCCACGGATAATTTCACAATTACAGTCAATTCACTAAAAGACGTATATTCTAAAAGACAATTGTTATCGGACATTTCTCAAATTTATGACCCTTTGGGATGGTTATCACCGGTGATCATTAGCTTCAAGATTCTATTCCAAACTTTGTGGAAACAGGATTTGGATTGGGATGATCCCTTGTCTGAATCGTTATGTTCTCATTGGAGGAGAGTGAAAATGGATTTGGCCATGCTAAATCATATTAAAATTCCTAGATACATTTCCTGCAAGGGACTAATACATTCTTTAGAACTCCATGGATTTTGTGATGCTTCCGAATCTGCATATTCATCAGTTGTTTATATGAAATCTCGTTTTAAATCTGGTCATGTTCAAGTCACATTGATTGCTGCCAAGACAAAAGTCGCTCCCTTGAAGGCAACGTCAATACCTCGTCTGGAGCTTTGTGCTGCTCTTCTCCTTTCAAATTTATATGATTCCATTTGCAGCTCATTGCTGTTGCAGATTGACCGAGTAATTTTGTGGACAGATTCCCAGATTGTTTTATGTTGGATAAAATCTGAATCAAAACATTGGAAACCTTTTGTTGGTAACCGGATTGCAGAAATTCAGCGACTAACTCTGCAATCTTCTTGGTACTATGTGTCTACCAAGGATAATCCTGCAGATTGCGCCTCCAGAGGTATAACTTCTTCAGAACTAGTAAACCATTCACTTTGGTGGAATGGTCCTGATTGGCTATCAAACTCAAATTTACAAGATCCGCTACCAATCACATATGAACTTCCAAAAGAAGTTTGTCATGAAAAAAGAAAGACTGTTCCGATTGTTCATTTCACTACTTGTCCTATTCTAGACTTTATTCTTAAATTCTCAACATTCAGGAAGCTGAGCAGAGTTACGGCATGGCTCCTAAGATTTATTCACAATGCTAGACACAGCAGCGACAAAATAAAACACAAAGAATTGTCCTCTAATGAGCTCGATAATTCAATTCGAACTCTTATTCAAATCATTCAAAGTTCAGAATTTAAAACTGAAATTCAATGTTGTAATCAAAGCAAAGTACTACCATCAAACTCAAAACTTTTATCCTTAAACCCATTTATTGATTCATCAGGAATTCTACGTGTAGGAGGTCGACTGCGCAAATCCAACCTGCAATTCAATGAGAAGCATCCAATAATTCTTCCTCACAACCATTTTGTTACAGAATTGATTGTTCAACAATTCCACGTAGAGCATCTTCATTCTGGTCTCCAATTAACTCTGTGTGCCATCCGACAAAAGTACTGGATTCCTTCCGGTAGAATTCTAGTAAAAAAGCTCATTAATCGTTGCATGACATGTTTCAAGACGAAACGCCAAGTGTCAAAACAAATCATGGGAGATCTGCCTATCCATAGAATCATACCCTCAAGCCCTTTTAGCAAAACAGGAATAGACTTCGCAGGACCATTTATAACTAAACCTAATGTCATAAGAACAAAAGTAACATTAAAATCATATATAGCATTATTCATTTGTTTCTCAACGAAGGCTATTCACCTTGAGATAGTTTCAGATCTGTCAACCCCTGCCTTCCTCGCCGCTTTTAGAAGATTCATCTCTCGTCGAGGAAAACCCTCTGATATTTTCACCGACAACGCTACTAACTTTAAAGGAGCTAAGAATATTTTGAATAATATACATCAACTTGTAAAGGATTCTTCAATTCAAAGTTATGTCGCTAATGAACACATCACTTGGCATTTTATACCTCCATCTGCTCCAAACTTCGGCGGCATTTGGGAAGCAGGAATTAAATCATTGAAGTATCATCTCCTATGGTGTTTAAAATCTGCAGTTTTAAATTTTGAAGAACTCAATACTCTGACAAGTTAAATTGAAGCGTACTTGAATTCTCGCCCGTTGTATCCGATGAGTTCGGATCCAAATGATTTCAACCCTCTCACTCCAGGACATTTTTTGATTGGAAGACCATTAACAGCACTCCCAGAGCCCAGTTATCACCCTAATGACAACTACTTAACTAGATGGAAATTAATTCAAAAGGCCAGAGATGTTTTCTGGCAAAGATAGTCCAGGGAATATCTAAACAATCTGCAACAACGGTCCAAGTGGAAAAAACCCTCTTCCAACCTGAAGGTTGGAGATTTGGTGTTGGTAAAAGACTTTCCTATGCCTTCAATGCAGTGGAGCCTTGGCCGCATCACCAAGGTGTCACCTGGAGCGGATGGCAATGTCCGAGTTGTGGAACTTCAAACAGAGAAACAACATCATCTAATAAGACCCATCTCGAAGATTGCACTTCTGCCATTCTAATTCTTCTTCTTCTTCTTAAAAAAAAAAAAAAAACTTTCTACACTATGTGATCCTTTTCTTTTGCCTTGTGTGTGGACTACGTCCACAGGAGGGGAGTATGTTTCGTTTTATTCTAACATAGGTAGCAGAAGGCAGCGCGCGGCGGTGTACGCGCAGCGGTGAAGGAACTGCGTCATCGCTGACCAATGGGAGGCCGTCTGGCTGCGCCGCCAGAGGGAGCTCGCCACCTTCTAGAAGATTCTTACCAACGCGCGCCACTAAATAACCATGCCTTTCATAGCTGCGGCTTTAAATCGTATTCTTTAAATATTCATTATAAAGAAAAATAAAATAAATTCATTTGTAAAGCTTGGGATGATTGCCTGACCAAAGATAAGTAAATTTGTTTCTTTACACTAGTATAAACATTCTATTCAATTAAGCCTAACGAGAACAAATTATTTTGTAAACAATCATTCTGCTTTTCCTACTTGCGTATTTGCCAAGTGGGAAACAAAACAGATGACGTTGCGCTTTCTGCCTTGGTTGACTCGGGAGCCTCATTCTCTGTTATCTCAAACGGGTTAAGAAGACACTTGAAAAAAAAATGTTCAAGAATGAAGGAATAACTCTTAGAGTCGCCGATGGCAAAAAAAGTTACGTCTCTGGGTCGATGCACAACAAGTTTGAGCATAAATGGGTTGAGACAACCGCTTGAATTTATCGTCTTTCCCAGTAGCAACCCCAGCATTATACTCGGATGGGACTTTTTGGAAGCAACAAATGCCGTGATCGATTGTGGACGTGCCGAAATCAGGCTTGAAGAAGCTAAAGACGACTTGAATTCGCTACTGACCGAGGATAGAATCGTGGCCTCTGAAAACTTAATCATTCCAGCCGAATCTATCAAACAAATAAATGTGATGAGCTTAGAACTTAATGGACGCTACAAGGTACTTTTTGAACATCTTAAAATGCGCATTTTTAAAAAAGAACTATCAGTTCCCTATACACTTCTTACGATCAATCACCATAAGGGACAGCTTTCGATTGCAAACTCTAGGCCAATATCACAAAATATCCCTAAAGGAATGTTTCTAGGGAGAATACAAGTTTTTGACGAAAATCACTTGACTGCTATCTCGGAGTGCTCTGATCCTGAAGAAAATTTGGCGCGAGATATTAGTCCCAAGAATGGCAATAAGGGTGACGTTGCATTTTTTAAGAATTTGATTAGTAACGACTTATCAGCAGATCAAAAATCTGAAGTCTTATCAATATTGAAACAATTTTATAAGGTATTTGATATCAATAATGATACAGTAAGACAGACGCCTCTAACAAAGCATAAAATCGAAACTGGAGACCATCGACCAATTAAACACAGGTCCTATCGAGTTTCCCCAACAGAACGTCAAGCAATCCAACAGGAAGTGGACAAGATGCTTGGTGACAGGATAATACGCCACTCAGAAAGCCCTTGGTCATCGCCTGTTATTTTGGTGAAGAAGAAAGATGGCAATTGGCGCTTCCGCGTTGATTACAGGCGATTGAACAAGATAACTAAAAAAGACCTTTATCCACTCCCTCGAATTGACGATACTCTTGATTCTTTAAAAGGTGCCCAATTTTACTCGTCAATGGACCTACGCTCTGGATATTGACAGATAGAGGTAGACGAGGCATATAGAGAGAAAACCGCCTTCATAACCCCAGATGGTTTATATGAATTTCTCGTGAAGCCTTTCGGTCTGTGCAACGCCCCTGCAACATTTAAGCGTTTGATGGGTTAAATCTTAAGGGGATTGAAGTGGACGCAGTGCCTATGCTATCTAGACGACATGGTAGTTTTCTCCAAAACGTTTGACGAACACTTGCGCCGACTCAAAATCATCTTTCAATGCCTTAGCAATGCAGATTTGAGCCTCAATTCAAAAAGGGTCTTTTTGGAACCAAACGAATAAGAGTGTTTGGACATCTCGTCCATGGAAACGGCATCTATCCCGACCCTGAAAAGATAGAAGCTATCGCCAAGTTTCCGACCCCACGATCTATCACTGAGGTGAGGAGTTTCATTGGCATTTGTTCATACTTTCGCCGATTTATTGAACACTTCGCCGATAAAAAGCTGCCCCTCTCCATTAAATTCTCAAAAAGGCAAGAAATTATCTTGGAACTTAGAAGAACAAGAAGCTTTTGAATCACTGCAAAGGGCCCTAATGTCTGAACCTGTCTTAGCTCATTTTGAAGAACACCTGCCAACCCAGCTTCAAACTGACGCCAGCGGTTATGGCATCTGAGCAGTACTCGTTCTGGTCCTTGACGGGAAAGAGCGACCAGTGGGTTACGTCTCAAGAACCCTAACAAAGGCAGAGAAGAATTACTCCACTACAGAAAGAGAATGTTGGGCCGTGATATGGGCAATAAACAAATTCCTCCCCTACCTTTTTGGTCGCGAGTTCGTCATCGTTACGGATCACCACGCCCTTTGCTGGTTATCAAATTTGCAAGACCTGACAGGAAGACTGGCGAGGTGGGCCATTAAACTCCAAGCATACGACGTTACGTTAGCTTATAAAAGCGGGCGTAGGCACCAAGACGCGGACTGTCTCTCCCGAAGTCCTCTCGAGAGCAAATCGGAAGAAGAAGCAGACGAAGAAGAAGAAGAGGATGATATACCATCAATTAACTGCTCTGACCTGCTTTGATACTGAACAGAGAAATGACCCTAGAATTAGAAATTAATTTTACAAAATAATGTTTCCAATAATCATGAAATATCCCAAACTTATACATTTCCCGAATATTTTATGGCGGATTGTGGAAATTCTAGGATAGGTGAATTTTATCATATTATTGCTAATATCATCCGATCCAGGTGCTTTCCTATTTTGCAATGATACAATAATTGCTCCAATATCTTCTAGGTTTATGATCACTTTGTTTCTATTATTGTAAATTGGCGAGTAATTTCTAGTTGCCTTTGTGAAGTTGTTCCTCCTCTGAAGAAATATCATCGTCCGGGAAAAGATCGTTTAGTAAACATTCCATTTTTGAAGTCCTAGTAAAATCTGGTGCGTTGTCTATCATTGAAATCCCTGTAATGTTATAGGATGCTTTTAAGGTCTTGAAAGTTTTATAAGTGCTCTCAAAAGGATTATTTGATCCGTTTTCTTCGAGAAAGAGTCTTCAGCTCTTTAATTTTTCCTTGTTAATAGCTTTATCATATTTGTTACGAGCAGCTTTAAAAATTCATGGTTCATGAATCACTTTGCCTCGATAGAATAAATTTCTTATATATAATTAAAATCATTTTTCATTTTTCAAGTTTATTCATCCACCACTTAAATTTGACTTCTTTTTTTTTTGTTCGTTTAAGGTTGATTTCAACTTGAGGGAAGCGTAAGTGCCAATATAGTATATCCTACAATTGCCAATTCCCCCCCACCACACACACACAAGGAAAGAGAACACTTTAAGTGCCTCCAAACGAACCACTCGGAACAAGCCCCTCACACGACTTTTGAACCCCTTTTATGTACAAACGTGGCTGCATTTGTCCAATCAGATGGCGTGGGAGACCAGTTCACTTAATAAATGAAAAATAAATCCAGATAACTGAAAAGCCTTAAAATGTTTTTGTTTGTCGACTAAATTAAATCCCCAGTTCAATAACTTTTTATCATCATCTACAGCTATATCCATTACCAAGTAAACAATTCGCTGATTGTTCTTCTTATCTAGAAGGATGTTTTCTGAAGGGAGGCTTTGTTTGATCCACTCGTTGTTGTTTGTACATATTCTGCCATAGCTGGTCCCAACTAACTTAGTTGATAGAATGTGAAAGGAAGGAAGGTAGACTCTTGCTTTTAATGGGAGTTATGCGGAGATAAAATTCAAGATAGAATTCCCCATAGTATTATTCACTGTTTCCGGGTTCAGGGAGAAAGACAAACATTGACAGAGCTTGTCATACCTATCAAAGTACTAAGTCAATGATCTACGCGCTTTTCCTTGAATCGTTCATTTATCCATGAGAACTTTGACTGCTTGTACTGCCAGTTCAATAAAAAAAATTGAGAATATCGTTTAATAAAATAAAAAGAGGATGACTAGAAAACACTCAGTAGCTGTTATGTCTCTTCACCAAGACTGTCCATAGCTGATTACCTATTTATATATTAATAATTCCTACCTTATTGTTTTGTTAATAGAATTGTAATAAATAACAGCAATAAAAAAGGAATAATAAAAACAAATTTATTTGAGATGAAATCAGTTTAGTTTGCCTTTATATAAAAAACGTATTCTTTTATTCTAATATATTATATGATAGAATAATGCATTTAATTGTGTTCAAAAAAAAAAGGCTCATGCAACCAGTATATCACTCGTAACATAAACTAAGAGCTTTACTATATACAAGGTGTGTCCCATAAGTTCCCGGACTGGGTCCATAAAAAAAAAGGTAAGATATTTTTTGAAAAAATTATTAAAACTTTTTAAAGTAATCCCTTTTTACTTCAACGCACCAGCGCCATCATTTCCCCAAATTATCGAAACAGTTTTTATAGAGCTCTTTTGGAATGCTCTTCAATGCCAACAGCGATTTTTCTATTATGTCATCCCTGGTGTCAAAATGTCTTCCTTTTAGAACTGCTTTAAGTTTGGGGAACAGGAAAAAGTCATTTGGTGCGATGTCTGGGGAATAGGGTGGTTGAGGTAGGATTTCTGTCCCGTTTTTAGCCAAAAAAACTCGTCACCAAGTGCGCTGTGTGAGGGCGGGCATTGTTATGGTGTAGGATCCAGTCACCATTAGGCCATTTTTCTGGCATTTTTTTTTTTCGAATCGCTTCCCTTAGATGGCGAAGAATGTCCAAATACATTTCCTTAATAAACGTTTGGCCTGCAGGAAGATACTCGTGATGAACAATGCCCTTGTTATCCAAAAAAGCGACCAGCAACACCTTGTTTCTGGATTTCAATATCCTGGATTTTTTTGGTCTAGGCTCACCCTGACCTCTCCACTCGGCATAAATTTTGCAGGAGTCTTTTTGAGATTCAAATCTTTGGTTACGATCCTTCCAATCGTTGTTTTAGAGATGCCTGTGTCTTGCTCTAGCTCCAGCAAAGTGGTTCGAGGATTTTCTTTTATCAAATCGGTGAATTTTTGCACATTTTGGGCGTTCTTGCCGAGGATCATCTTCAATAGAAATTCTGCCAGCTTTAAATCTAGAATGTCATTCAAAAACAGTTGTTCTTTTTGGGGGGTCATTGGGGAATGCTTTATTAGGCATTTTAAAAGTTTCGGTTGCTGATATTTGGAGTTTCACACAAATTTCTATGCAAATCCTCTGCTTCAATTTTTGTTCCATCGTAAAATCGCCGCAGCGCTAGGTGTGACCTTTAAATAAATTAGAATGACCTTGGCGCGCGCTAATGTACCGCCTCGATACCGCCTCGATATTGGTACCACCGTGTTCCCAGATATTTTTTCTATAATAAACAGTCAAATTTATTTACATTTTTCATTTATTTATTTTTTTATGGACCCAGTCCGGGAACTTATTGGACATACCTTGTATGTTATACACACTTAATAACTTTTTTTTTTTCACACAAGACCACAAAGGCCCAATTACAATTACGTAATAATGAAGGAGAGAGTGACAATTAAACAACTTTATTGACATCTCGTCAATCTTTACACTCAAAGGGAGTTATAAGGTAATAATAATGGTAGGAATGAAGAGAGAGATATATATAATCGACGTAGCATCTCCGAGGGCACGTCCGGATCAGGAGCTTAAAGCCGCCTTGAATCTAGACAGATCCCTGCCATTTGGGGAGTTCATGTTCGGAACATGTTTGATGATAATGTCGAAGAATTTGCCGAGAAAAATCTTGTCTTCAGGCGTGAGTAGCCCGAGGAGGTGCTCCGTTTCTTCTTCGTAATAGATCGCGAGTATGATATCCATCCTGACCACATTATTCTTGATATATATGGAGTGCAGGAATTCTCGATCCTTCAATCGGATGAGTAACTTTTCTATGTCCACATCGCCCTCAGGAGTGAGAGCTATAGGGGGTGCAAGAGCGGTCAGGAGCTCATGGGTCATCGGGGTAGGTATTAGTAGCGGTGGGGCTACTGCGGGTGGTGCTGACTTCATCACATGGGGAGTAGGCGGCGCCGGCCCAGTAGACTGAGGCTCAGTGAACCGACGGGGCGAAGTGTGGGCCGCGGGACCAACACTTGGCAGCTCTGGAGATGGAGCAGGGGACGCTGGAGCAGGAGGTAGTGCCTCCACAGGTGAGGCTGGGGGTGCCAGTGCAGGAGGCCGAGGATCAACTGGTCGATGGGACACAGCCTGGTCCGCAGGACCAACATCGGATACCTCCATAGAATAGGCAGGGGGCGCTGGTGCAGGAATCGGCACCTCCACAGTTGGAGCAGGGGGTGCTGGTTGCCCTGGCTGCTGAGGTGCGACGGGTGACTCGGCACCTGTGGAAGAGGAGGGCGACGCCCTCCTAACGAGCATTGGTCAGCATGCCCTGCGGTGACCCTGCCTATGACACTTTGAGCATTTTATGCCAAAGGTCAGGAAGGCCGGCAGGGTGTCCCCCTTGGTCCTGATGTCCAGGCGGGAACACACTATCTAATTTACAGAATGGGACGCCGTCATGTTAGGTTTGTGAGCCTTGAATTCCTTTCTCTCTTGATTGGGGGAACCCCCCCCCCCCCCTCCTCCATTTTAGATGGCAAAGCGCCATCTATCGGAATGAATATCAACTGAACGTTGATTAAGGTTTACTCTAGGATAATACAAACCCATTTTTTGATAAATCAAGAAAGCCAAACACGTATGGCTAATTGGCCCTTGTCAACGGGATGCAGGCTTTACCTCAACAAACAAATTAACTTGTCCTAGAGGCTTCCTGAAAAATTAAGAAATGGGTTGTTAAGGGCAAATTTGCATGAGTATGTTAAAACATGCGAAAAGACAGTAAGAAGATCATATGTATCATATTACAAATACCTCAATGAAAATAAATCGTTTAAAACAACAGTGCCAACGTAAGAATTGAATTCACTCCTATCGAAGCAGCCTTAAGCTATAAATGTCAATCAGGGATAGGAAAGATGATGCGGCGTGATACCTGACATTTCAATTCGAAATCGGCCATTCTGGCTGAGTAATCCGCTCAAGTGAATAGGTTTGGAGGATCCCTGCTGTACTCCGCGGGTGCGGCCGGTGAAAGTGGGGACTGGGTGTGCCGAGGGAAGGGATTAAACGCAGTGGCCCCCGCTTAAGGGCGTGGATTGGCCTAGATACGTCCGTCAGAGCGTCCACCCACGTCCGCCTACGTAGCCAGCTACCGGTGATGAATAGCCACCGCAGCCAATTATGGCCGCCTCAGGTTACCTCCGCCGGCCTGTCCCGGGGCGAGCACCCGTTTCTCTTCTTGGAACAACATTCTGGAATACTACCTCCCACGTCAACCTCCGCGCCTCAAATCATGGTCTAGGGTGGTCTCTCTGAAAGTTGGGTTATGCCAAGTCAGTTTTGAATGTAATGAGCGAGTGTTGAAAAGTTTCATACTTCTATGTGATCTGTAAGTATTTTGAAATTAATTTACAAAATTTGAAAGGCAATTTAGAAATTTGTCCATTTCCGGCCACCCTGACAACCCAGAAGTCTGAAAATTTGTCGAATTGCATTGTCATCGGTTTCTGAAAATGTACCAAATTTCGGATTCTTACATGCTCTAAAAGTATATTCAAAATCGATTGCAATATTTGTGGACAGACAGACGGACGGGCGGACAGACAGGGAAGCAAGTGTGTGTGTGTGTGTGTTAAATAAAAACTTTTTAAAAAAGGGTAGATTCAATTCATAACAATGTCTATACCAACGATTCATCACGATAAAGTTATACCAAGTTATATTATGCTTCTTTTCATTAAATGCCGTCATTACTTTAAAGGAATTTATAGATAAAATGGTGATATGAATTCGTTATTGTTTTTAATTATCACACACTATAATCGTTTTGAAGAAAGATAGAAATTATATGACCAATTAATAAAATCATGACTATATTTTTCGTCATCATTATTTATAATCATTTTCACTGTTTTGAAAGAACATATTAACAGATCTCAAATGCATTAATATTTTTAGAATATTTCATGCCTTATTCAAACATGTATCGAAAAAATATAGGTGTGATATTGAAAAATTATAAAGTATGATAATGAAATTTTCTGCGAAAAACATGTCATTTTAAACTATTAACAATGGCTTTCAATCTCCTGCCAACTTGCTCGATAATTATTATTAAAGCATTTCATTTTAATTCTTTGGATACTTCTTTCACTTCTTCACTGGTACAATTTACCTTCTATGAAAAAAAAAAGCAGGTGTACATTTATTAAAAGCCTTTATTTAACTTGCTTCCATGTCTGTCTGTCCACAAATCTTTGAATCAAATTTTAATAAACTTATAGAGCACGAAGGAATCTGAAAATTTGTACACTTCTTTGAAGCTGATGACAATGCAAGTTGACACATTTTTTCAGACTTCTGGGTTGTCAGGGTAGCCTGGAAAGGACACTATTTCCAAATTGTCAATCAAAATTTGAAATTTAATTTTAATATGCTTCCAGACCACATAGAAGTATAATTTTTTTAACACTCGCTCAATCCAATTAGCAATGCAAGTCTACAAATTTTCAGACTTCTGAGTGGTCAGAGTGGCTAGAAATGATCTATATATAGATCTATATAGAAATTATCTATATTTCTTTTTAAATCTTGTGTTTTACGCACAGTCAAGTCGGAAACTGTTGGGGGTTGCGAATTGATTTTTTCAGCGATTGTTCAAGACTTCAAACGAATATTAAATCCAAATATTCAGGTTCCTATCTAAAATCTTTTTGGAATTATAAACAAAAAAACTGACAAAAAAATATATATTACATTTTCTGTTATATTTCATTAATATATATGATTCAGTATCATCACGCATATATATAGATGTTTTGAAAATAGAGCAATCCATATTTAAATCATTAGATAATAAAAAAGGCATATATTGGTTGAATAAAATATTTATTTGCCAATATATTTCGGTTGGCTAAACGCCAACCTTTATCAAGGCATTACATTTTTGCATCTTGTATTTGGAATCTTTTGTGTATAAAAATGTAATGCCTTGATAAAGGTTGGCTTTTAGCCAACCGAAATATTGGCAAATAAATATTTCATTCTGTTGTATCGCCTCCCAGTATTAGTCACAACACACAGCCAATATCTACTGGTCAATTTCTCTTTAATTGCACCGTTAATGTCATATATATACAAATATATATTTACATATTAATAATAAAAAACATGCAAAATACATACAGATATTTAACAATTTACATACACAACACATCTCCCCTCTTAATAGTAGTGCAGCCGGTCTGGCGGTCTTCTTTATCGCTGCGGTTTTGGACTGCGCACAGGGACAGAGACAGCCGCAGCAGCAGGGCCCGGTTCTGGTTCTGGAGTGTCTTCTTGTGCTGAAGACTCCGCTCCTTTCAATTCTTCGTCCACCTCCGGGGCTTCTTCCATTTTCTTCTCCTGTCCTCCCAGCCTAGGCTGATCTCTAGAACTGCCAGGAAGTATAAAGTCTCTTGATGTACCCGGCAATACCAAATCTCTCACTTCAGGAACTTCTTTCTTGATAACTGGCCTTAGTTGATTTATGTGTCTTTTCACATAACGGCCTTCGTCTTCTATAAGGTAATGTCGGCTGCTCAGTAGTTCCATGATCCTGCCCCTTTTCCATTTTGGTCCGTTAGCAAAACTCCGGAAATACACATCAGAGCCGACCGAAAAATGCTCTTGCTTCCTCACGGCATCATGGTACACCTCTCCCACCTTCGCCATTTTCGGAATCAAATTTGAAAATCTTGATCTTAAACTTCTTTTCATCAAAAGTTCCGCGGGAGACTATTTTAATACCGTTTGATGAAATGCTCTATGGGTGAATAAAAATCGCTGTAGATTAATTTCTATACTGTCCTTTCCTTGGTTCTTTCGTAGGGGACGCAAGGGCATTGCTGCCTATATCGTCCCTGGCTAGGTGAGCCGAATTTCTTCTTCTTCTGGTTCTTTCGTAAAGAGTTTTTGAATTCACGTACATAACGCTCAGCTAAGCCATTAGTACTGGGATTGTACGGACTCGTTTTTGTATGTCTTATTCCATTTATTGTTGTAAATTCTTCAAATTCACTTAAGACAAATTGTCTGCCATTATCGGTTACCAAAATTTCAGGTAATCCAAATCTGGCAAAGATCTCCCTAAGATGTCCTATGATAGTCCTGCTCGTAATGTCCTTTATGATGACAATCTCCAGCCATTTGGTGTACGCGTCTACAAGGACCATAAACATTCGTCCCATAAAGGGACCTGCTAGATCTAAGTGTAGACGGTGCCACGGCTTCTCAGGCCAAGTCCACTCTGAAGTGGTAGACGGCGGCATACTTGCAGATTCTTGGCATATTCTGCAATCTCTAGCCAACTCTTCTATGTTTTTATCTATGCCTGGCCACCAAAAATACCGTCTTGCAATCATTTTCATTTCCACCATCCCTAGGTGCATCTCATGTAAATCGTCCAAAATTAAGGAACTTAATTTCCGGGGAATTACCACTCTTTCACGCCATTGAAGACACCCAAACTCACAACTTAATTCGTCTTTTATCCTATAATAGGAATAAAGTGGATTTTCCTGCGATACCTTTGGAATTTGCCAATTATTTTCCCTAACATTTCTCAACACAATTGATAGTAATTTATCCCGGCGTGTCTCAATTGCCACATCCTGGAATGAGAAGGGGACCTCACTCATTTTCCGAAGGAGAAGCACCTGATCCTCATCCAAAGATTCCGTGGTCTTTGAGCCTAAAGGTAAACGTGGTAAGGCGTCTGCATTGCCATTATCATAAGTTTTTCGAAACTCCACAGTGTATTTAAATGCAGCTAATTTTAAAGACCACCTCTTAATTCTTGATGCAGCACATATGGGGATCGGTTTCTGGGGTGAAAAAATGTGCATTAAAGGTCGGTTGTCTGTGACCATCACAAATTCACGTCCCAATAGATATTGTCGGAATTTCTCACAACCAAAAATGATGCTTAAGGCCTCTTTTTCTAATTGAGAATACCGCCTTTCCGCTTCAGTTAGCGTTCTTGAAGCAAAAGCTATAGGAGTTTCTTCCTTTCTTTCGTTCCTGTTACTCAGAACCACTCCAATCCATAGCTAGAGGCGTCACATGCAAGGACTAGTTCCCTAGTTGCATCATAATGTGCCAGCACCGACTCATTAGTTAGCAATGCTTTGCATTTTGCAAATAATATACGGTGTTCGCTAGTCCAATTCCATTTGGAATTCTTTTTTAAGAGGTGATAGAAGGGCGCTAAAATATCTGCAATATTTCTTATAAACCTAGAGTAATACATAAGGAGACCTATAAAAGATCTCAATTGAGAAACGTTTGTAGGTTCAGGCGCCTCTACCACCGCTTCTAATTTACTACTTATGGGATGCAGTCCCTTTTTATCTATTTTAAAACCTAAATATTCAACAGCATTTACTGCGAATTTGCATTTATCCTTGTTTAATCTTAAACCTTTTTCTTGCAGCCTTTTAAAGACCAATTCCAGCTTTTGCTCGTGATCCCTATGATCTTTTCCGGCTACCAGGATGTCGTCGATGTAGCAATCCACTCCCGACATATCTGCAAATAGATTGTCCATTCTCTTTGGAACTTATTTGGTGCTACAGCTACTCCATAGGGTAACCTTTTAAAGGCAAATAACCCCTTCGTAGTATTAATGTTCACCACTCTTTTGGCCTCTTCAGATAACCAGACCTGCTAATAAGCTCTGGATAAGTCCAATGACGAAAACACTGTATTTCCAGACAATTTTGAAAAAATTTCGTCTATTGATGGCAGCGGGTACTTATCCAATTCTATGGCCTTATTTGCGGTGCATCTGATATCGCCGCAAATTCAAGGCTTCCATCTTTCTTCAGTACTGGTACTATAGGTGCGGCCCAGTTTGCATACTCAATAGGTTGTAAAATTCCCTCGTTAACCATACAATCGATTTCAGTTTCTACTTTTTTCTTCAAAGAAAAAGGCAAACTTCTCGCCTTACAAAATTCAGGAGTCGTATTTTTTTTTAAATAAAAATCAATATGGACGTTTTTTAAGCAACCTAATTCTTTGCTGAATAAATTAGCATACTTATTTATTATAACTTTGATATCGGACTCGCTTACTTGTCTAATGTTCAATAACCTAGAAAAATCAAGATTTAAACTTTTTAGCCACTCTCGTCCCAACAAAACTATCGAAATATCTTCATTTACCACTATCAACCGCAGATTTTGATTTGCTTCCTTCACAAAAACTCTTCTCTCACCAATAATTTTTATTGGTTGTCCGCAAAAGGATTTCACACACACACAAACACACACACACACACAACCTTAAAAAAGATGGAGATAATTTATTATCCTTCCAGTATTTTTCATAAATTGTTTTCGGTATCAGTGTGACGGGACTTCCCGTGTCCACCACAAAACACAACTGGTACTCGTCAACATGTAGATTTATTTTTGCATCAGTATCACCTTGTAATGAATAAATAAATTCGTCCTGTACATATCTGCAGTCTGGCAATGATTTACCCGTTTTGCACACCCTGCTCAAATGTCCAATTCTTTTGAATTTAAAACAGGATTTTGTTTTATGTGGACATGCAGGTGCCAGGTGAGAGTTTTTTTCGCCGCATCGGAAACAAATTGTCTCCCTTTGCATACCGGGCTCAGCTGCCATCCCCTACGAGCTTCACTCTTTATATTTCCTCCTGGAACAATATTCATCTTAGCCACTAGTCCATCCTGCAGCATCTTAGCATTTTGTTCAGCTAGCTCAAACGAGACTGCTATAGAAAATACCCTGTCCAAGGTGACATCGTCATCCTCCTGTAACAATTTCTTCTGAAGGCTTTCCGACTTTATACCAGCCACAAAACGGTCTCGTAACATGACCTCCAACATTTCACCAAAAGTGCAATCCATAGCCAAATGCCTGAGCTCACGCAGGTATTCTGAAACGGATTCATTTCCTAGTTGTATTCTTTTTAAGAACCTGCATCGTTGAGGAATCACCTTCTTTCTTGGAGCTAGATGTAGCTTTATACTTTGTATTAACAATTCATTAGGCTGTTCTCTCATTGTACTCGGGAAGAATAAATCATTGCCCAGTTTCAACATTTCTGAATCCAGCAGAGAAACAAAGATGGGTATTCTTTTTTTTTTCTTCCAATGCATTTGCCTCAAAGGCTGCTTCAAACCTCTGAACGAAAATCTCAAAGGATTCTTCCCCTGGCCTGAAGAACCGAACGGTACAATCATTGAACTCCCAGACATACTGTTGGCTTCTCGTTCGCTTAGATTTCTGTCTTCCTCCACCTGCGAAAGTGCACTTGAACTGGTTCCCACAGGTCCTCGTCGCCAGTTGTTGTATCGCCTCTCAGTATTAGTCACAACACGCAGCCGATATCTACTGGTCAATTTCTCTTTAATTGCACCGTTAATGTCATATATATACAAATATATATTTACATATTAATAATAAAAACATGCAAAATACATACAGATATTTAACAATTTACATACACAACATATTCAATCCAATATTTGCTTTTTATTATATAATATATAGATGTATATTTATATTTATTATATGAATATATATATATATATATATGTCATAATATATACTCTTCCTGGAATAATAAAACAAACCTACAGTCAACCCAGAGAGAGATGGGCAGCTAAAGGGTGTCACTTTAGACATCAGCGACATTCCAAGGGGCTCCTGGGGTCCGTCACTTAACACCTCGGGACTTTGGAGACAGTTGGTGATTGTGTGCGACAAGAACGGCCGCTCAGCGGTGGCAGACCCCTCTCTCTCTCTCTGATTGCCTGGATTCCATTTTCCAAATCGTGGTGTCCTTATTTCTCTTTCCCCACATTATTATTATTATATTGTCACATATATTTATATACTAGACGAATGACCCGGGCAACGCCCGGGTTTACCCGATTAAATGTTTTATTCAAACACTATTCGTTACAATTATAAATTGGCGCCGTGGATGTCACTCTTGTGAAACGTCCCGCTCCAAACTTTACAGTCAGATTAGTTACGATATAAATCTTCAAATCGAGCGAGCGTCTATAAATATTTCGATTTAGATCAAGTATTCTAATTATTAAGCGAACTATTATTAATAAAATTTTGAGAAGATTTCGATTTTAAACGTATTTATAACCTTGATAGAGGGCGCTGTTCGTGAGCTAAGTAGAATAATTTGAATATATAGTTTTAATATTTAATTTATATATAATTTAAAATAGCCTATCGTTTTCCTCGTATTTTTTTACCTATGTATGGAAATTTTGGTTTGAATTAGTGAACTACTGCGAATTTGTATACCGGACATACAAACCAACAAACAAACAAACAAACATTCATTTTTATATATATAGAAGATATAAAATAAATGAGTTTTAAAAATTGTTTTAAAAAAAAGCATCGACCGGGAATCGAACCCGGGCCGCCCGTGTGGCAGGCGAGCATTCTACCACTGAGACACCGATGCGTATACAAAATGGCCATATTTGGGTATTCATTCCATTCCGGATTACTCCGCGTAAAAAAAAGTTCTTCAAATGAAAAAAAAAGAAATAGCCAAAAATACTAAGCAAATTGTATCCAAAAATTTTCCTCAGGTTTATAAAAAGCGACATGCAAAATTTGGAACCAATTGGTTCAGTAGTTTTTGAGTTTATCGCGAAACAGACAGACAGACAGACAGGAATTGACTTTTATATATATAGAGATATGATAATATAAGGGAGGGGGGCGCCACAAACATAATTTTCACGACCCCGAATGTTGAAAATAGTTCCCCTTTCTTAATTAATCTTTTGTTGCTTTAACTAATTTATTTATTTATTAATCAAATAATCCTAATTATATATATACCAATTATTCCTAAATAAAATTTCATTATAAATCTGTAAGTTTGTAATATAATTCAATAAATTTAGGTCCCCCCCCCCCAAAAAGCATAGACGCATATTAAAGTTGTAGTAGCTTACGTCACTTCCCACCTCGTACGAGAAATTGCCCAATCCGCTGCGAGCAGACTTGTGCCTATTTAAGGCTTAAACCCCAGTGATAACAGCGTTTTAAAAAAAGATTTTATTTAACTTTCTTCCATTTCTTTCCACAAATCTTGCAATCGATTTTGAATATACTTCCAGAACAAACAGGAATCTGAAGTTTTGTACACTTATCAACCTGAAACATTGTTCACCCGTCCAAGCAGAACTCTTGGTCTTTCTTTACGCGAAGTTAAATCTTTACTGATTTTCCCACATGAAAACTTCTGAATTATTGTCAGACTAACAATTACCTCTTTCTGAAATTGACAGTCCTCGGCCTCCCAAAATCCAGCTCTATGCAGATATCAACAGTAACCTACATTTTACACCCAATGTACAATTCCGCTGTGTCAAAGGTCACAGCGGCATTCCTGCGTATTCTAACTTACCACAAAGTGTTGTCCGCAATAAAAGAACTCAGTTCACACAGAATCTACGGATAGACCTATACATTACGGATTTAATCTAAGAAGATGTATAGCCACGCCAAATATTGTTAGGAGAGAGGCGCGCGGCTCGAGGCGGGTGCTCATGTGCCACTGTTCTAAACCTACTCGTTTTGGCTACATCTTTTCCCGTGGACTTAACGGTAACTTTTTGAAACTTATTTATTCCTTTTAACTTTTATGTATAAATATTTTTACATAATTTAGTTTTGTATAATTATTTACCATAATTTCCTATCATTAAATTTTCATACCTTTTGTTTTTAAAGATTATTTAAGACAATAATCTTTAGTTAGAAGGTGTTCTTTCTAAAACCATTTTTTTGTGAATAAACGTTAAAAAGGCTTCTCGGATGTTTTATCCCAGTACATCAGGTCACCAGCGCAACACTGGTGGAGATGCTGTTTCCAACCCAAGAAGAAGCAGGCGGACACAAGGCCTACCACCAGTTAGATCATTTAGCGCCTCGCCAACAAGACGCATAAGGGTTGATCCTGAAGATGCCGCTTTGTGGAATAACAACGTCCTATTCTGTCAACCACCACCTACAAGCCTGGGCTTTTTCGGAGGGTATTCTGAAGAGGACCCAGCAGAGTGGCTCGAAGAACTCGAGCTTCTAGCAAGACAGCAGCGGTGGCCCGAGGACGTGATGCTGGCATATGCCAGAAGTTACCTGAAAGGTCCTGAAAAAAAAAAAAGGGCAAAACTAAACACTCTCCAAATATTTTCCAATTGGACAACCTTTAAGAAAACACTGATGCGAGACTAAGATTGCAGATACGACAAAATTTAAATTAATAATGGAGCTCCAGAATAGAATACAAGGATATAATGAATCTACGATACGCTGAAGATGTACTCAGCCTGTGCAACAAGGTAAACTCTAAAATGTCCGCTGAGGATAAACTTTATTATATGTAAACTGTACTAAACAAATATCTCTCGCTCGTCGTATTAATGACACCTTGCTGTACAGTTAAAGAATTATTGGAACTAGCAAGATGCGTTGATCTACATCTGGTTGACTTCGAACAGAGAAGGAGCTGCAGGCAAAGAGTGAATCCGATCCAACCATTTCCGACAAGGAAATATAATTATAACAACTATAGAGGTGCAGCACGACCTTCAAACGAGAGACCCCAAATATCGAACGAGCGCCCAACTGACTGTGGAAGACAAAATAATACTCCGAGCAAATTCGAGGGGAAAAGAATAATTGACACTAAAGTCGCAACAAATGGCAACCATGTGCGAAATTCACCCCCACCTCAACAAAATCGCAACAACGAGCAAAGATTCACATGTCCTAACACCTATTATCGGAGGCAGTATCAGGTTGACAAAAGAATATGTTGGAACTGCTCGGAACAAGGACATATTTCGAGGTATTGCCCATATAAACCCTAACTCCAAAACTACAATATCAGACCTATCCGAAGACAATATACGAGGTCTATAGACGAACCAAATACACTACATGAGGAATACATAAATAATTGTAGAAGCATCGAGGATAGGGAGCGAGAGGATCCAGATTTCGACATTCATAGTGAGGAAGACTTTCCTACTCTAGGGAAAGCGTAAAAAAAAAAACGAATTAAGTCAAAAGGATTGCAACGCTCCGTTGATAGAATAAATTTAATTGCAAATCTTCAGGAAAACAAAACCATTCGCATTGTAATAAGAGGAATGCCAATAGAAGGACTGATAGACACCGGAGCAATGGTCAGTTGCATTGATGAGGAACTTGTTAAGAAGCTCGAATTAAAGATCATACCCGATAAAATTCTAAAATTAAAATCAGCAGGTGATTAAAAACTTAATGCACCTGACCTGATGTACTGGGATAAAACATCCGAGAAGCCTTTTTAACGTTTATTCACAAACAAATGGTTTTAGAAAGAACACCTTCTAACTAAAAATTATTGTCTTAAATAATCTTTAAGAACAAAAGGTATGAAAATTTAATGATAGGAAAATATGGTAAATAATTATATAAAACTAAATTATATAAAAATAATTATACATGAAAGTTAAAAGGAATAAATAATTTTTAAAAAGTTACCGTTAAGTCCACGGGAAAAGATGTAGCCAAAACAAGTAGGTTTAGAACAGTGGCACGTGAGCACCCGTCTCGAGCCGCGCGTCACTCTCCTAACAATATTTAGATATCTTCATTCTAACAAGAATCTAATATAAGGGCACAACAACCATTTTAATTGGCCATGCTTATGCATAAGCATACTACGCGAAAATTTTGAAAGAGAATCCGAAATCTCCAATGCTAGAAAGAAGACCAAACAATGGCTCATCTCTTCATCTCTGCGCAGCCTTCCAATACTAACGATTTCAGATGGCCACTCTCATAAAAATTTCCGACCTCAACCTGGTATCGATGGAAAATTTTCCTAGAAATAACTCTGTTTAACGCTATCCAATATCTTGGACTTTGGCTGCCATTGTCAATAAAACCAAAAAGACTTAAGTCTGACTGACATTCCAGGTAGTTAAACACATATTTTGAGCGCTCTAGTTCCTGGGTAAAATTATATTTATTATACAGGGTGTCCCAAAATAACGGAGTTAAACATTTTTAGTCATAATTTTATTAAACAAAGATATTGAGTAATTTAACAATGTATTACGATATAATAGATGCTAACAATTTATTCAGCCGGCTTCAAAGCGGCCTTCCTTTGCGGCAATACACAGGTTCAAATGTGACTTGAAATTTTCGGCTATAGGCCACAGGTCCTCGGCGTCAATCAGTCCCATTCTCGGGGCAGTTAAGCTTCAGCGACTTCAAATTATTGTGGCGTGTAACACAGGCCCTGACCTGCAAAATGGACCACACGCTGTAATACATCGGCTTGAAATCGGGTGAGAAGAGCGGCCATTCCGCCGACGTGATGAAGTACGGAATATGGGCCCTGCACCAGTCCTGAGTCAATTTCGCCTTGTGAGCCGACGCGAAGTCCTAATGGAACGTTCAACCCGCATCGCCGAAGTGCTGTTGATCCTACCAGAGTACGACGGCCTCCAGAATGTCACAGCGATACACTTCTTGGATAATTTTACCCCTGATCCACGAAAAGGAGGAGGGTCTTGCCACTGAAGCAAATCCCGCCCATACCAGAACCGACTGCGGGTTTTGGCGGTGTTCGACGATGGCCGACGTCCCGGGAGCCTCAGCGGACTAGCTCCTGCTCTGCTCGAGGGCAAAGAGCTTCTCATCCATGAAGAGGATGCGCTCCCATCGCTGACCAGTGGCCTGATGCTTGAGTTAGCCACATCACTCCAGCCGTACACTCTTGTTCTCATCCGTAATGAGCTGAACTTTTTGGAGATTGTACGCTTTGAGATTGAGTTCCTTTTTCGCTATTCTTACTTATGCCGGCCTCAGGGGCGAATTTTCTCATGGACACCCTCGAATTTGGTTGAAGTCGTTTTTTGATAATCGTAAAGTTGTCGGAAGAGTTGAGGCACTTTGAGTAGCCGAACAATTTCGCATCGACCTTTTACTTGACGAAACAGCTTAATGATTGCACTATGTTTGCTTCACACCCTAAAAACACGGCAAAATAGGTTAGCACAAAGTTGAAACACACACACAAAAGCTTTTATTAAGACACACAGGTCTTACAGAGGATTCTCCTTGGGGTTACAAAACGGAGAAAGTGGGAAATAAAAATGGTGAAAGAATATATACATATGGTAAATATATACAGATTATAAGAAATAATAAAGAAATAAGAAGAATTTTAAAAAATAAATAAATAAAATAAAAATTTTTGGAAATATGGATGGTATATACAGGAAACATTATATAAAACAATCAAGCTAATAGATTAGTCTGAGTAAATTGGAGGAAAAGAAATTTATTATACAACAACAACAACAACAAAAACTTTATTAAGACCTTTTAGTCTTATACAGATTCTCCAAGCAGAAATGTAGGATACATACAGGAAAAAAAAAATAATAATAATAGTACCTTAATGGTACATTATAGTGGAAACATTTTATAAAACAATCAAGCTAATAGATTAGTCTGGGTAAATTGGAGAAAAGAAATTTATTATACATGGATCACAAAGTTGAAACTTAACATAATGGTTCATAAAAACGTGGAGAATTCGACAAAAACATAATGTATTACGCTCAATACTTTCGTGTTAGGATATATTAAACATTAACTCCGTTATTTTGGGACACTCTGAAATATTATCGTGTGTGAATATTAATATATATATATCGTACTATCGTTACGAAATCTTTTAATGTGGGTTGATAATTGATTTGATTGTTTTGAGCGCAGTCGTTTGAGTGGGAAGTGATGCATACAAGGGAAAATAATCGAGAGTACACAATTAATGGGGTTGAAATAAGGCAATTAATCGAGGGAGAGAAGGATTTGAGAGGTTGAGCGAAATTGACTATTGGCTACAACTGTCACATGGTGGTAGGATTGACTTATCTGAAGGGTTGAGCGGATAAGGATGACTCCAAAATGGTCTCTATCGCGGCGAGCTCCGGACTTAACTCGGTGCGGTCCAGCTCTCAACTACAGGTGCTAACTCGATGGTGCCGAGCTCCTAACTGCCTATTCTGTGTTCTCGATTTAAGAAGAAAGCTCTTCTTCCTTTTCATTGGCTGACCGCTCGTGACGTGTAAGTTCGCTATAGGTCCTTGACTAATGAGCTACTCCCTGATTGGTCTTTGCTAATTCTTTGTCTTTTGGTCATGTTTTAACCTGACCAGGAAGTGCTAGTTTGTTGAACTCAACTTTTACGAGTTCCGGGATAATAAAAACCCTGCTAATGATTGTTCTCTCTCTAGGCCTTCTCTCTCCAAATTGTTAGGCCTTGTTCTTTATTAAATATTTGAAACATACATTTCATACATATTGGGTCGGGTTTGCATCTAGCTATGTACAAATTATGACATATATATATATATATATATATATATATATGGTGTGAGATCCTGTCGACTCTCGCTATACTGTGTTGACCGAGGGTCTCTCGCTGTGGTGTGGTAACCGAGAGGGACAGTTAGGGCGTGGAGAGTTTTCCAGCACCTCTCTGAACCTTTGAAGACCTTTAACAGTTCTCACAGAGTACAGGCAGTCATAGTCGAGGCAGAGTGCAAAGCTTGGGAATGTCCACACAAAAAAAAAAACAAAAAAACAAAGGAAAGTTCCGTGAACAGATAAAAGACGAGCTAGGAACGAAAGATGGAGATAGAAGAGTTCTTACTGGTCTACATGGTGGATGAGATGGACCTTGATGATAACCGACGAGGGCTCACACTGATGGTGAAGTGACTATATTTTCGGCTAGGGCGGAGGTCTTATATATCTTCGCCGAGAGAGGAAGTATTGAATTTCAGCGGATACAACAAGAGCGTGGATCGGAAGCGAAATTGTATACTCTTGGCAACGCCCTGTGATCTTGCTATCTTTATGACTCGTTGGACATCTACATCTCGATTTTAGACCTTTTTGGAATTCTATCTCAATCTCTTGCTTCAGCTCAACTCTTTATCTATTACAGAGTTTTATTTATTTATCCTCAGTTTGTACAAAGTACATTACCTATGATGATGTAATGACACATGCCAATCATGCGTATAATCATTTACAGATGTGCTTCTATTATACAACATGAAAATCTTGTTATAAGTATTATACAATATATGAGGTTGCTGGTTTAAATTACCATATATATATATTCTCTCTTTCTCTCCTAATATTACTAGGTTTATTATTGTATGAATTTGTAAATAAAATGTCACCAAACGGTATTCATAAAAAATAGCCGAAAACCTTTCCCAGGGTCAAATGGTTGTGGCATGTGAAATTTGGTGGTATTTATTCTATAGGTTTTGGAGTATATCGATAAACAGACAGACAATTTTTGATTTGTATATATACGTACCAAAAAAGCACGGAATTTCTTTTAAATTATTTTAAAAGTATTTCTGCTATGCGCCTCTTTATTGTCAGGCCGTCAAGGACAATGCATGTATAATTGGATATAAATAATTATTCTTATCTTAACTCTAATTGATACACTGCAACAAACTTGGTAATGAAGATCTAGATATCTTGGAATAAAAGTCGAAAACTCTATAAAACAAGCCGATAAAATCCATAATACAAACCCACACACTCCACAATGCAAGCCGTCAACAACTCCACAAATACAAGCCGACAAACTCCACAAATACAAGCCGACACAATCCACAAACACAAGCCGACAAACGCCACAAACACAAGCCGACAAACGCCACAAATGCAAGCCGCCAAACGCCACAAAACATGCCAACACACTCCACAACACAAGCCGACAAACTCCACAAATACAAGCCGACACACTCCACTACACAAGCCGACAAACTCCATAATACAAGCCGAAACATTCCACAATACTAGCCGACACACTCCACAATACGAGCCGACACACTCCACAATACAAGCCGACACACTCCACAAATACAAGCTTACACAGTCCACAATTTTAGCCAGCACATTCCAGAATATTAGCCGACACACTCCACAATACAAGCCGACACAGTCCACAATACAAGCCGACACACTCCACAATACGAGCCGACACACTCCACAAATACAAGCCGACACAGTCTACATTACAAGCCGACACACTCCACAAATACATGCCCACGCACTCCACAATACAAGCCGACACACTCCACAAATACATGCCCACACACTCCACAATACAAGTCGACACACTCCACAAATACAAGCCCACACAGTCCACAATTTTAGCCAGCACATTCCAGAATATTAGCCGACACACTCTCTCCACAATACAAGCCGACACAGTCCACAATACAAGCCGACACACTCCATAATACGAGCCGACACACTCCACAAATACATGCCCACACACTCCACAATACAAGCCGACACACTCCACAAATGCATGCCCACACACTCCACAATACAAGCCGACCAACTCCACAAATACAAGCCAACACACTCCACAAGACAAGCCGACACAGTCCACAATTTTAGCCACCACATTCCAGAATATTAGCCGACACACTCTCTCTCCACAATACAAGCCGACACAATCCACAATACAAGCCGACACACTCCACAAATGCATGCCCACACACTCCACAATACAAGCCGACCAACTCCACAAATACAAGCCGACACGCTCCACAAGACAAGCCGACACACTCCACAATTTTAGACAGCACATTCCACAATATTAGCCGACACACTCCACAATACAAGCCGACACAGTCCACAATACAAGCCGGCACAGTCCACAATACAAGCCGACACACTCCACAAATGCATGCCCACACACACACTACATTACATGCCCACCCACTCCACAATACTAGTCGACACACTCCACAAAACGAGCCGACACACTTCACAAATACATGCCGACACACTCCACAATATTAGCCGATACATTCCACAAATACGAGCCGACAAACTCCACAAATTCAAGCCGACACACTCCACAAATACATGCCCACACACTCCACAATACAAGCCGACAAACTCCACAAATACGACCGACACACTCCACAAGACAAGCCGGCACACTCCACAATTTTAGCCAGCACATTCCACAATATTAACCGACACACTTCACAATACAAGCCGACACACTTCACAATACGACCGACACAATCCACAAATACAAGCCGACAAAGTCCACAATACAAGCCGACGCACTCCACAAATACAAGCCGACACAGTCCACAATACAAGCCGACACACTCCACAAATACATGCCCACACACTCCACAATACAAGCCGACCAACTCCACAAATACAAGCCGACACACTCCACAAGACAAGCCGACACACTCCACAATTTTAGACAGCACATTCCACAATATTAGCCGACACAGTCCACAATACAAGCCGACACACTCCACAAATACATGTCCACACACTCTACATTACATGCCCACACACTCCACAATACAAGTCGACACACTCCACAACACAAGCCGACACGCTCCACAATACGAGCCGATACACTTCAAAAATACATGCCGATACACTCCACAAAATTAGCCGATACATTCCACAAATACAAGCCGACAAATTCCACAATATTAGCCGATACATTTCACAACACAAGCTGTCAAACTTCACAAATACAAGCCGACAAACTTCACCAATACAAACTGACACACTCCACAATACTAGCCGATACACTCCAAAATACAAGCGAAACCATTCACAATTTCAGCCGATACATTCCACAATACAAGCCGACAAACTTCAAAAATACAAGCCGAAAAACTCCACAAATACAAACCGACACCTTTCACAAGACAAGCCAACACGCTCCACAATACAAACCGACAATTCCACCCATACAATTCGACAAACTCCATAATACAAGCCGATAAACACCACAAGTGCAAACCGCAAAACGGTGCCAAATTCCACTAGTACATCTGGAAAAACGCGCGACAAATGCGTGTGGCAAAAGTAACAACAAAGCGGCCCCCCGTATTTTGGGTGAATTCCACGAGCGCCCCCGAGATTGTATCACAGCCCAGCAGCTCCCACCGCGGAATGTTCGCCCTCTAAAATATCCCTCCCCCGTTTTTATTGCCGGCTAAAGAAAGCTTAGAACAATAAGATGAGGAGGGAGGCAAAATCCTTACGACTTTTTTTCTGTCTCTTCCCCTCTTAATTCCTCTTTGTTCCCGTGCCCTCCCCCAATCAGATCGGCCGAAGTCGAAGTCCAGCAGCTCCGTGCTGCGTGTGCAAAGTTTTAAATAGGATGGTCCTCCCATTGTCTCTTGGAGAACAATTAGTGGGGTATAATTACCTCCCCCAAGCATTGTCCACTAGCCGCCTGCCTGTCTATCCCCAACAATCCATCCCTTGTTGCCGCTCCGTGTGTTGTTTCAACTCCCTTTGCCGCTTGATGCTGCTGGTGGTGGTTACCCCATATTGTTTCCTTTTTTTTATTATTACATTCAAAAGATGCTTTCATCTAGTTACTTTATTTAGAAAGCATTTCTTTTATGATTTTTTTTTTTAATGAAAGCATTTATAGAAGTTCCTTTTGTTGTTTGCGTTAATGGATTGGGGTGTAAAGAGTTCTTTTGTATCTTGAAGTCAAGTTAGAAAAAAATTGATAGATTGCTGTTTGTTAGTACCTGCTTCCTTGTAGGTTTTTTAAAAATGTAATCAAATGCATGTTCACTTTTAAAGTATAGTATAGAGTTAAATTTAGTGATATGTAAAAAAAAATACTTTTATGTGTATACATGGTGTATGAAATATTCCTGTGTTTAAAATGAATTCATCATATATATGTTAGTTGGTATCCCACCTCCCATATACACACAGGGTAAACTTCATGATAATCATTATTGTACTGGTAAATATGTACTGTGACATTCAGAAAAGTGTTAAGATTTCTACCACTTAAAAAGTGGAGCCATTTAGTTATCTTAATTCATGGTAAGCTTGCATAGTCGTGATCTGAATAAGAGTTTAAAAAGTTTTTTCAATTTACTTATTTATTTAAAAAAATAAACCCCGGCCTTTTTTAAACGGAGAAACTCATTTGCAAAAATAGGAAAACCTCTTTTTTTATATTCAGTATTTCGAAGTCATGCAGTTGTATTTTTTTTTTGTAAAAATGAACCTCTTCCTTTAATACTGTACATTAAAACAGTACATTTCTCAATCTTTGTGCACAGCATGCAGATTCACATGGCTAAAAAAATACCAAAATCAGCTTAGGTAAATTTATAAAACAAACCACACCATCAGGTTATGGTCGTACAAGGGCGGCTCAAAACGTTCTACAGGAAGAACCATCTGTCAAAGAGGCATTTTGGATGATTAAGTGGTAGAGCCGACTTAAGGCTCGAGTCTGATCCATATTTTGTTGGAGGTTGATATTTATGAGCAATAAATAAGCATTCCTTTTCAGTGCACGAATATAATCCTTTTGTAAAATTACAATATAGTAGCAGATTATGTATTATTCTATGAAAAGATTTAAAAATTTTGATATTTGTATTTTGATACACTGTAAAATTTTCTCATTGCCTCTATGATATTTTATTAGTTTTAATTCGGTTTTACATTAAATAAATTGCCGTGTGTCATTCTGAAGTTTGTCTTCCCTAGTTTTCCACGTTACATTTGGTGGAGATGCTTGGTAGATTAGGGAAGACAAACTGAAGATCGCTGAGAAGACCTTGAGGCCACGGCTGCTATGATCTACATTTTCAGAGACTGGCTCCAGGATTCAACCGCCGTGTCAAAGCCAAGAATTCCCTCCAAGATGACGATGTCCCTATTGACGATACGACGACAAAGCCGCTCTTCACGCTGCAAGAAAAAGGACAAAAAGCTACTAGGGACAGACGTCCAAGACTCCGAGGGAATACTTGACAGAAACACGTCAGATTCATGTCAGCAGCAACAAGATGGAGCTATATAGCAGATTATTTATTATTCTATGAAAAGATTTTTGATTTTGATATTTGTATTTTGATACACTGTAAAATTTTCTCATTGTCTCTCTGATATTTTATTAGTTTTAATTTGGTTTTACATTAAATAAATTGCTATGTGTCATTCTGAAGTTTGTCTTCCCTATTTTTCTACGTTACAATATAGTTGTACACATTTCGCGCAATGTGTGTTTGGTTGTTAAGAATATGTTTATATATCTTCAATAAAATGTGTTATATAATTATTTTTAATTCTAATAATAATTTTAAAACATAATGGTATGAGAGCGCCATTAATAATTAGAAGAATGAAAGGCAATCAATCGGCTCAAAGATTGGTCACAAGGTCCGAAGAGGTATTTAGCTGGGAGAGTGGGGCTAAACCAAATCTATTTCCAAAATTGACCGAGAGGTGACTTTAATATATATTATACACAGTCTAGCCATAAATTATGTTACAAACGATTTTATAAATTAAATGATTAAGAACAAAACTAATGGAATATAAATACATATTTTATTAGCCAATAGGACATAGATTTTGAATATATACAATCATTCAAAATGTCTTCCCTTATTTTAGACACAGGATTTCAAACGTTCGGGTCACTGATCTATGGCGGCAAGCACCTTTTCTAAGGGTATTTCTTTCATTGCTCTCACCAATGCTGATTTATATTGATCCAAATTATGATATATTTTAGAGCATACCTTCTCCTCTAAATATGCCCACAAACTGTAATCAAGGGGGTTTAAATCAGGGTTTCCAGAGGGCCATTCATTGGCCTTTATGAACTCCGGAACATTCGTCTCCAACCATTGTTGAGTTGACTTAGCTTTGTGAGCAGGAGCTGAATCTTGTTGAAATATCTAATGTTCTCCATTAAACATTTTTGTATTCAGAGGCTTTACTATTTGTTCCAAAATATATTCTTGATAGTTTTTAGCTGTAGTTTTTACCCCTTTGGCACAGACGTGGAGATCTGTTACACCTTGGTAGCTAACTCCCACTAAACCATGACAGAAGAAGGATGGTGACTTTTTTTCAATTCTTCTGGCTTTCAAAGAAGCTTCTAGAGAGCTACGAGCATATATCCTATCATTCTGACGATTAATCTTTTCCTCGACAGTGAAAATTTTCTCGTCTGTGAAAAGGATTCTCTCATGCCACCGACCATCATGCCGCGCCAACAACATTTTTGATCTAACCCTTCTAATATCTCTAAGAGCAGGGGTTATCAAATGACCTGTGCGTCGTTTGAGAGCTCTCAGTCCAAGGTCTTCGTTGATTATCATGGAAACGGTTCTTGGATCTAAATTCATCTGCTTTGCTAAGATCTTTTGTTTGCGGCGTGGATTTCGACTAATTATTTCGCGAATGGCTTTTAAAGCTGCTTGCGTTCGTTGCCCGCGCGGTCGACCAGATCTTTCAAGGTCATTAATAGTGCCAGCCTTGTTGAACCTTTCAATGGTTCGATAAACAAATTGACGCGTAATATTCAAATTGTGTAAAAGTTTAAAAATGGATGAAGGACATTGGACTACCTTGTGTAAGGCTATTAGAGCTATACGGTTTTCTTTAACACCCCAATCCATTATCAAAAAACAAATATATTCCGATTTTTTTTCTAAACACGTGTGCACAAGATATTCAAATAACAACTACTTCACGCGGTCAAATTGAAATTTTTATCACTGATTTGGTTTTGTAACAATATTCATGGCTAGACTAAGTATATATGATTTTGATGCCTCTCCCGTCAAAATAAATACTATGACTAAGCGCCATCTTCTGACCGTCTCTACAAACTAGCAGACTCGGTTCGGTGGCATCATTGAAAGCTATCTTACTTGAGCGTGAAATGGCATCCCATGATGGGTGATCTCCGTATTTCTCTATAGCCTACCCAAGATATCAATTAAAGTTTTATAGTGGATGAGAGATGTCAGTAAATCCAGCGAAATAAATTTGATTATGGACGCGGAGTAAAGATGGATTAATTAAATGCTCTGGTAACAGATGGGATATCATCTGAGAACAAAAGAACGTGGTAATTGTCCACAGAACTTCTCGGCCGGAACGTCTGGGCGCGTGCAGAACGTCGGCCGCCTGGCGTTAAATAACGGTGTAGCTATTGTTTTTGTTATGGACTTCAAGGTTCCGCGGTTTGTCAGCCAGCCGAGCGTTTTGGTCCATAGAACCTTCGATGTGTTTATTCACCATGTTCTATCTACGCGGCCGAATGTTTAAAGTCATTGAACTTCAACCTTCCTCCATTCTGGCAGCCACAGACTTGGCTACGTGGTTTCCTAAAGGCTAAGAAGAAAATCAGAGGGTCGCCGCCAATGTTTTCGGAGCGAGAGAGAGAGAAATTGACACTGCTTTATTTCAACGTTCATATACAATGATGATATATAAGGCTAAATAAAATAATCACGATATAGAGATTGATAAGGTAAACATAAATAAATACATATACGAAATTATTGATAAACCGCAAGAAAGACTTCACCAAATTATATTGACAAATATTTGCAATCTTATCATATCTTATCTCAGGTTTTAGTGTAAAGAATTTGTGTTTTCGTTTGTTTGTGAACAAATCTCTCCCGCCTTCTCATTGGACGAATGTGGCCATGTTTGTAGATAAAGGGGGCTATGGTATGAGTCGAGTGCGAGTGTGGTGAATTATCGTGTGGAGACGCTTAAAGTGTTCTCTGCGTGCTATATCCCTGTCTGGCAATCTCGTCGCATACCTGTGTAACCCCGGTCCGATCCCTACCTAAGCCTGGTTCACTCCCCCCTGGTTCAAATCACATTAATAGGTACCGCTCAGCAAGAGCAACCTAGTTCATGATAATTGAACAATATGTGAAGGCCATTCACATATTAAACAATTTTTAAAGCGGGATTCAATCCCGGTTCATGACTGTCGGGAATCGAGCGTGTTACCCTCTCATCCACCGACTATATGCCTACCTAAGCATCAATAAAGCTAAGTACTGTTTTTTTATTTTATTTAACAAATTGTGATTTATTATTTACTTTTTTTTTTTTTGGTGTACTTTTGAGTCCACGATTTTTCTGTGTTTAAGTTACTCTTACTGTAGGCCCTAGTATATTGTATTTGTGTGTTAACCCGTAAATAGTAAAGTTTGTCATTTGCGAGCCCTGCCAGGATTACTGGTGTTTTGCACGTGTAAATTCCTGTAATTTTCACGTGCGGTTTTTTATTTCTTTGATTGAGTGGTTTAGTATTATTTTTTGTACTCCATCATGTTCGCGAATTCTATGCTCAACTTGTCAGTGTTTAATGGGGTTGATCTCGAATCTTTCATTCGGGAAGTCGAGCTTAAAGCTCGAGTATGCAAATGGGATCCTGAGGTCAAAGCATTGCTCATGTTCGAGGCTTTATCCCCTGAAGTTAGGTTGAGCTTAGAGGAGATGGGTATCCGTAACGATAGCAGTTTCAAAAGTATTGCTAATAAACTGAACATATTGTACCCTAAGAAAGCGCGTGGTATTAGAGAATGCCTTAAATTAATAGAAGGTCTTAACCAGAGAGTTGGGGAAAGTCCTATGGTTTTTAAAGAAAGATTCCTGGCCATTAGAGATAAAGTAGAGTACAATTTTGACGATAGCCTAGTGTTCGAAATTTTCCTCGAAAATGTGCTCGATAAGTATAGAGAGGCTATTCTTCGCAGTGAGGCTAAATCAATAGACAAAGCAGTCAGTGTCATGGCCACGGAGGATAGTGTAGAACACCGTTGCAGCTTTATGAAAGGGGTATGTTCAGTAGAAGGGGTTGAAGTAATAAATAGCATTAAGAGTGAGATGAAGATGCTTAGTGCCAGTGTAAACAGGAGGAAGCACGAAAATGAGCAGTGTATTACAGATCTTAGAGGTGAGATAGAAAAACTGACTAAATTGTTGGGCGAAATCAGGCTGAGTCCACCTGAGTTTAGATAAGGACATATAGCTAGTGATTGCTCAAGACAGTCTTCTATGTTTGCCAACCGCAATACTCTTGACAATGCTGAGATTGTGAAAATACGTTCTTATGGCGGAGATCAGTTTGGTAATCTGCCAATAGTTAAGGTGAATATTAACGGCAATATGTGGCACCTGTTATATGATACAGGAAGCCAAGTCAGTATTATTGATTCTGAAAAGTGCAAGGTCTTGAAGGAGAATTGGGACGATGCACTTAAAACTTTACGTATAGTGTCAGTGAAAGGCCACGAGCAGACACTTACACGTGTTAAAACCTGTAGAGTTGGTAACGAAAACGGCAGCGAGCTGGGAGAGATAAGGTTCTGGTTAATGTCACTCGGAGATAAAGGCTACGACGGGATTCTGGGAATCAATGATATAAGGAGATTTAATATCCAGTTGCCTCCCGTACGGGAACGTTGCAACATGATTTCCTTGAAACCAGAAGACCATGATTATGTAGACCTTAGCTGCGTTGCCAGTGAACATAGACCAATGGTTTCAAGCTCCATAGATGAGAAATCAGTGAGACGCATTGAAAACGAGGCTGTAAAGTTGCCATCTACTGAGTTTAATAGAAGCTGTGAGTGTAGCTCTGGGTCTGTTAATAGTTTTAGAAAGCCTACTTGGGCTGAGAGGTTAAGGGTGATGCGGAAAGCAAAGGAGACTGTCAGACAGTTTATGTCAGGTAATTCTGCTAAAAAGCTTATGAATCCTAGGCCACCTTATTCCAGAAGTTTCGACAGAGGAGATCTGGTAATGCTAGCTGTTCCTAAGACTGTAGGTTACTCCAACGTCTATGGGCCTTTCCGTGTGGAAGCTAGGGACTCCGATGTTAACTTTAGAGTGAGAGGGGTCACCATGCACGATGTGAAAGTTGTACATGTCGATAGGATGAAAGCGTTTAGAAACAGACGTTAAGAAGAGCTTTTAGCTCTTGGAATTGAGAGAACTGAATGGAATTGGATCGTTCGGTTTCTCATCAAGTGAGCGTCTGTCAGTACCCTAAGTCTATACCTAACATACCCAGCCGGTCCCAGATGAGAGCTTATTTGGTCCCCCATTAAACTCTGTCTGCTAAAGCATATTATATATGTGTGTTTGGTAATCACTCAAGGTAACTCACGTAGTATGCGCAGATTATTATTTTTTTTTTCGAAGTTTCTTTTGGGAGGAGCAAGATGGAAAGCACCTTTATGGAACGACCCGGATGCCTACTTCTCCTCTCTTTAGTTTTTTTTTTTTTTTTTTTTGTATCTTTATAACATGGCTCCCGTGAGCTTTTTCCCTCCCGACAGCGGGAGGTTTTCCTTACGGGACAATGGGAATGTTTGGGAAATTTTTTAGTTTCTTTTTCTTTTTTTTTCTTTGGAAGGATACCTTTTGTCAAATTATATTGACAAATATTTGCAATCTTATCATATCTTATCTCAGGTTTTAGTGTAAAGAATTTGTGTTTTCGTTTGTTTGTGAACAAATCTCTCCCGCCTTCTCATTGGACGAATGTGGCCATGTTTGTATATAAAGGGGGCTATGGTATGAGTCGAGCGCGAGTGTGGTGGATTATCGTGTGGAGACGCTTAATGTGTTCTCTGCGTGCTATATCCCTGTCTGGCAATCTCGTCGCATACCTGTGTAACCCCGGTCCGATCCCTACCTAAGCCTGGTTCACTCCCCCCTGGTTCAAATCACATTAATAGGTACCGCTCAGCAAGAGCAACCTAGTTCATGATAATTGAACAATATGTGAAGGCCATTCACATATTAAACAATTTTTAAAGCGGGATTCAATCCCGGTTCATGACTGTCGGGAATCGAGCGTGTTACCCTCTCATCCACCGACTACATGCCTACCTAAGCATGAATAAAGCTAAGTACTGTTTTTTTTTATTTTATTTAACAAATTGTGATTTATTATTTACTTTTTTTTTTGGTGTTGTACTTTTGAGTCCACGATTTTTCTGTGTTTAAGTTACTCTTACTGTAGGCCCTAGTATATTGTATTTGTGTGTTAACCCGTAAATAGTAACTTTTGTCAGGGGAACTGCAATAATTTTTTCCCAAAGTGTAAGTTGGTCGATATGGTGGCTGTGCCCACCACAACTGAAAAAGACACTTTCAAATTATTAGCGAAATAAGGAAGGAAGATCTTATGATAGCTAAAGAAAATATCTACTCTGAGTAGGAACTAGAAACCCTGTGCGTGAAATCTCCATTTCCGTTCGGTGCAGCCTATTTCGACCATTTTGTTGGGTAATTTTTTCTTTATTTTTGTTTTCTAGAATTCTCTCTATAATTTCTTTGAAAACCTTTGCTACAAGTTTGCTTGTATGCTACTTGTATATGCGCCGAAACATGAAGTGACAAGAAATACAAAGTCCGAATTCTTGAAACTAGCTTCAGCGGTTTTTAAATAGATTCCTTGACCGATTTGAAAAAGTACTTTGTTGGAACCGGCAAGCCTGTCCTTAGACTTGCTAGATACAACAAACGAATAGTATTAGGTCAGACTGAAAGTAGGACAATTCCAGTGGATAGCTTTTGCACAAGGAATATTAAATATAGTCCTGAAGAAGCCTACCTGAATTCTAAATATAAAGCGACTTTTCATCACTATCTTTATTAATAATAGCAGTATTTTATTTTTTCGTAAAATATCATATTTAGTTATTAATAATAATATTAATCATTGTGTGTCATTGTTTTTAAAGTAATATAAACAAAACACTTAGAGGCCTAAAATGTACACTTTTTTTTTTGTTAAAATTTCGTACCATTATCCACACATCTATGTAAAATATGGGTGATGTTTATATTTTATTATGAAGGATATACTGAATTAAACTATTATAAGAAGCTACTCCCCACGGTAATAAAAACCTGGTCTTATTTTTAGACAATTAGGATTTAGGCAAAAGAATTATCCGTTTTCTTTTAAAATATAAGTGGACGAAATGGGAAATATTTTACGAAGGTGTCTATCAAAATTGTGTTCTGCTGGCATTGAAAGATCTTGAGAATGAGAAGTAAGGCAAATCCTTGATGACATAATATTATAGTTTTCACACACAAGTTTATTTTATCGATTCATAATAAATTATTTATATTCAATTGACGCGCACGCGCCTACGATACACTTATTTAGATATTAGTTCATAGGTGCGATATGCAATGGTATAATTGCAGATCTCACTTGAATGTCCTTAGTTGTAGTTTGCTAGTTCTAAATGGGCAGGAGTGAGCAAGCGGCAGTATGTCTATTGGGTGGAAAGTTTTTATTGAGACTGGCATATGTATTGGCGTAGAGATGCTATCGAGTGAAGAGGATTTACGTAGTTACGTATTGTAGTTACTAAAGCATCGTATGATACAAAAATATCTATCGATAGCAAATGTTAAGTGATCTGAAGACCACTGTGTACGGTTGAACACACCATGAGAACTATGACTACTCCTCCTGATCTCACATGGAGGTAGTGCAGAGATTGGATTGAATTAGAACAATCAGCTGCAAATGTATAATAAGCTGTCCCATTAATCAGCAGTCATCAACAAAATGTGGGGCTACTAGGCCGATAAAAATCACAAAACTCAATGACGAAATTTAGCGGGTGGAAAAATTATGAGTCGCCATTTAAAGCAAGTACTAACGTCTTAAATATGCTAGCTAGGGTTGACAGCATGTTAGGAGCGACCTCAGCTACCAAAGGAGATGCTTCAGATTCTTTGAATCAACGGTAAATATAGACATATATTTACCCATCATGAAATCAAATCCTCATCTACACTCATCGTCTTCATAAAAGAAAATAAGACCTAATCCAAATAATTTATTAGTGTGTGACGTTTCGGCAACAACATTGTCACCATCATCAGATGAAAGAATAAAAAAAAAATTTTTTTCATTCTCTTGTCTGATGATGGTGACAATTTTGTTGCCGAAACGTCACACACTAATAAATTATTTGGATTAGGTCTTATTTTCTTTTATTATAATCTATAATCCAAATTAATCTTTATCATCGTCTTCATGAAGTTGCCTATTTTTAGGCATTGAGCTTAGAGAAGAGACCAAGTCAATTTTGATTTTACAGAAATGTTTGCTAAGAAAGGTGCAACTGATGGAGCAGGCGGTACTGTAGTTTGAAAAAATACAAGGTATGTCCCATAAGTTCCCGGACTGGG
The DNA here is from genome assembly GCA_030710605.1 of Cordylochernes scorpioides. NCBI lineage: Eukaryota > Metazoa > Arthropoda > Arachnida > Pseudoscorpiones > Chernetidae > Cordylochernes > Cordylochernes scorpioides. The sequence continues at coordinate 59,329,483 of CP092873.1, read as the reverse complement.
TCCATAAAAAAATAAATTAATGAAAAATGTAAATAAATTTGACTGTTTAATATAGAAAAAATATCTGGCAACACGCTGGTACCAATATCGAGGCGGTACGTGCGTGCGCGCCAAGGTCATTCTAATTTATTTAAAGGTTACACCTAGCGCTGCGGCGATTTTACGATGGAACAAAAATTGAAGCAGAGGATTTGCATAGAATTTTGTGTGAGACTTCAAATATCAGCAACCAAAACTTTTGAAATGCTTAATAAAGCATTCCCCAATGACGCTCAAAAGAGAACATCTGTTTTTGAATGGCATTTTAGATTTAAAGCTGGCAGAATTTCCATTGAAGATATCCTCGTCAAGGACTCCCAAATTTTCAAAGGACTGATGAAAATGTGCAAAATATCACCGATTTGATAAAAGAAAATCCTCGAACCACTTTGCTGGAGCTAGAGCAAGACACAGTCATCTCTAAAACAACGATTGGAAGGATCGTAACCGAAGATTTGAAGCTCAAAAAGACTCCTGCAAAATTCATCCCAAGATTCCTAACTAATGAGCAAAAACTGTGTCGGCTTGCAACCTGTGAGGACATGTTGGAAATGACAAGAACGGATCCGGAAAGGAAAGACAAGATAATCACAGGAGACGAGACATGGGTCTATGGCTATGACTCTGAAAGCAAGCGTCAATCTGCCGAGTGGAGAGGTCAGGGTGAGCCTAGACCCAAAAAATCCAGGATATTGAAATCCAGAAACAAGGTGTTGCTGGTCGCTTTTTTGGATAACAAGGGTATTGTTCATCACGAGTATCTTCCTGCAGGCCAAACAGTTATTAAGGAAATGTATTTGGGCATTCTTCGTCGTCTAAGGGAAGCGATTCGAAAAAAAAGGCCAGAAAAATGGACTAATGGTGACTGGATCCTCACCATGACAATGCCCGCTCTCACACAGCGCACTTGGTAACGAGTTTTTTTGGCGAAAAACGGGACACAAATCCTACCTCAATCGCCCTATTTCTCAGACATCGCACCAAATGACTTTTTCCTGTTCCCCAAACTTAAAGCAGTTCTAAAAGGAAGACATTTTGACACCAGGGATGACATAATAGAAAAATCACTGTTGGCATTGAAGAGCATTCCTAAAGAGGCCTATAAAAACTGTTTCGACAATTGGGAGAAGCGATGGCGCTGGTGCGTTGAAGCAAGGGGGGATTACTTTGAAACGTGTCAATAATTTTTTTTTTTATATCTTTTTTTTTATGGACCCAGTCCGGGAACTTATGGGACATACCTTGTAAAAGACGGGGAAAAAGGGCATTTGTAAATGAACAGTTTACGCTGTTAAGTATTAACGATATTTCAGTTGAATCCGGGTTCCTGATCGGTGATGGCGATTGTGGCTTTTTTCCCCATATATCTTCCCGTATTTAAAGATTTCTATTTATTTAACCGATTTTATCCTTTTCAAATAAACTGAAAGCAAACAATCTCGTCTAAACGACAAACCTAAATTACAGACAAATCAAATTTGATTATTTTTTCATCCGCCCCGCATTATATACACTAGGAAGAGACGAGTTTAAAGATTGGCATTTCAAAAACCGATTTACTTGTAGATTTTGATGGTTTATTGTAAAGGAAAATCCTAGTGGTTAGGAGCACCTGGTCATAGGAGCGAGGTACAGTCACTGCACTAACTGACCTAATCCATCACCTCCACCCCCACTTCGACCCGGTCGTCATCAAGGACGACCACCTTGTAACGGTCGACTTAATCCCCAAATTGGCAACGTCCCGCCGCATGTGTTATTATTTCTCATCAATCTCTCTGTGTCTTAATAATATCTACTTAAGTGATATGTCCTTGCCAAAGTGCACCCAACCCTCATGGTAGAGAATTACATTATCCAAGAGTACAAGGACTTGTAGTGCAGTCTTTCGATGGGCTCGACATTTCCGCATTCTTTGGCAGAACAAAATAAGAGGTTTCACTCAATGAGCTAGCATTGCATTTTTGAACCTACTATGTGCGATCAGTAACCGTTCCTGTGAACATAGTAAGTGCCGAAAGGGCGCTCATTTGTAAATACAATTTCGAGCTGTTTCTACATAAGTAAAGATATGGTATGCCTATAGTTCAACAAGCTGTAATCCTCAACCCATGGTGATTTTAATTATTATTGTTATTACTGCGTGTCTCATTTATCTTTTTGACAAAGTTTTTTTTTTTTTTTACCTTCAATAAGCTTATATTCAGTTGACAAAAGTTACTATTACGGGTTATCACACAAAAATGCAATATACTAGAGCCTAAAGTAAGAGTAACTTAATACACAGAAAAGCGTACACTCAAGAGTACAACACCAACAACAAAAAAAGAGGCAAATAAAAACTCACGATTTGTTAAATAAAATAAAAAAAGACAGTACTTATCTTTTATTGTAACGTTGGTAGGGATCGGAACGGGGTCACACAGGTATGCGAAGAGATCACCAGACACGGATAAATCACGCAGAGAAAACATTAAGCTTTCTATACAATAATCAACCACACTGGCCTCTCGCATTAAAAAAATATATATTTCGTAGGTGTTACAGTCAAGTAAAGCTCGCGAGTCACCTTGTCCTGGCTATTTACACATGGCGAGTTGGTGGAGTAGAGGTGGCGTCCTAGACCTTGCAAGAGAGCAGCTGTTGGGCGATGAACTCTTAACTTAGCGCCAAGGGCCGGGTCGTCAGAAACGGGGATTGATATCATCTTTATTTTGATTAATGTCTTGTATAGTAGGATTTGATTAATTTTGCAGTTGAAGGTATAATTTATTAACGGAAATTTGGTACATATCTTCTACATCGTTTTGGGTTAAGTCCTCCTTCAGTATCTCATTTGATAGGTTGAATGGAGTTCCTATACTTGTCCGAAGGTATATTCTCATAAATGCGTTTGTTCTATTTTTGTCTGTAGTTGTAATTCGCTCTCGCATTGTAAATATCTTTATTTACGGGGCTGCTAACCAAAATGGATGATTTTGAGCCCCAAACTCTCTCGCATTCCCATAGCCCCCTCTTATACAAGTATACACACATGACCACATTCGTCTAATTAGAATGCGTGAGAGATCGGTATACTTAACAAAAAAAAAATTATTCCCGCTAAAAAACTGAGATAAGATAAAACTTCTTATGTTTGTCAATATAATTTGAAAGAGTCTCTATTGGGCAACGAATTTTATTAGTAAATTAAATTTAATTGCCATCTATCGTTACTTTTTTTTACACAAATAAATTTACTGGCAATGCGCTTCTTTTAAATATAATCAACGATGATTCAATCAACAAATATCAACGAATTTTATGTTTGCATGTTATCTGATAAGAGATTAATTTTCTGAGACATATTGCAGACACGTGTGTTTGTAAATATCATTTAAAGTATCAATTAAGTTCTTTACATATAAAATGAAAAGATAAGGTGGAAGAGGCTCCACATGCGCAGCACTCCTATTCATGTCTTGATAAATTCAGTGAGTAAAGGATTCCATCTCACAACCGCAATCTGCATTAAGTTGACAAACCACCTGTTCTCACCTAGATTGGCCAGTTTTGTCTATAGTAGAGAGTGAGGAACTGAATTAAAGGCTTTCTTAGGTTAATGAAGAAAGCATATATGTGGTGGGGTCTGGTAGCCTCTTGTAGAATCCTGACGACTAAATCTGTGATGAGGTATCCAGTCGACTCAAACTATGGTGCGAGTCCCTGTCAACTCTCGCTATACTGTGTTGACCGAGAGGAACAGTCAGGATGGGGAGTTTTCCAGTACCTCTCTGCACCTTGTAAGACCTTTAACAGTTCTCACAGAGTACAGGCAGTCGTGGTCGAGGCAGAGTGGAAAGCTTGGGAATGTGCATACAAAAAACGAAGACACAGTTGCACTAAGAAAGTTCCGTGAACAGATAAAAGTTGAGCTAGGAGCGAAAGATGGAGAGATAGAAGATTTCTTACTGGTCTACATGATGGATGAGATGGACCTGGGGTACAACCGACGAGGGCTCACGCAGATGGTGAAGTGAATGTCAAGTGACTGTAAAGTGGCTGTATTTATAGGTTAAGACGGGGGCTTTATATATTTTCCGAGAAAGGGAGTGTTGCATTTCAACACATGTGAAGAGTGTGGATCGTCTGGTGAAATTCTAAACTGGCGCCGTGGCAGTTTCCATATTTAGACCTTGTTGTTTTGTGACTTCCATCTATCTCGATTTTAGACGTTATGACTTCTATCTCTTGCTTCAGCTCAACTCTTAATCTATTACAGAGTTTTATTTATTTATCCTCAATTTGTACAAAGTACTTTACATATGATGATGTAATGACACATGTCAATCATGCGTATAATCATTTACAGATGTGTTTCAATTATCTATATATATAAAAATGAATGTATGTCTGTTTGTCCTTTATGCCTGACCAAACCACTCATTGGATCGCCATGAAACTTTGGGAAGTTATTTAGTATAGTACTGGGAAGGTTTCTAGCAAATAAAATTTTTGAAATAACTTTTCGCCTAGATATAATCAAGATAAATATTCTAATTTATCTGTTATAAATCAACAATCTGCTCTAAATATTATCATGATGATACGATGATTTTGTAATGTAGAAAATTAGGAAAGACAAAATTCAGGATGACACGGCAATTTATTTGAGACAAGAATAATGATACAATTCAAAGGCAAGATACTATTCCTTTAACTTCCAATTACCGAGGGAACCAATTAATATTGATTTTATTCAACTTATCGAGTATTTTTCAAGGGACCGGGAAAAAATGTTCACTTTATCGAGAGATTCGTTAAACAAACCTTTACTCGGGTAAAACCCGGGCGAAGCCGGGTACATCCATACAAGAATAATGATACAATTCCAATTACCGAGGGCACCAATTAATATTGATTTTATTCAACTCATCGAGTATTTTTAAAGGGACCGGGGAAAAATGTTCACTTTATCGATAGATTCGTTAGACAAACCTTTACTCGGGAAAAACCCGGGCGAAGCCGGGAATATCCATTTCGTAGCTTAACCCGTCTTTCCAAGAGGCAGTCTCTTATTAAAGGTCTATTAGAGATTCTTTAATAGCAATTAGAATCTTCAATGAGAGACCACCAACAGGAGAAACAAGTTGATTCATGCTTTTAGGTGGTCTTTCTTAAGAGACTCTATTTACATATATTAAAATATGAAAAAATTAAAATATTTTATCAAGATAAATATTCTAATTTATCTGTTATAATTCAACAATCTGCTCTCAATATTATCATGATGATACGATGATTTTGTAATGTAGAAAATTAGGAAAGACAAAATTCAGGATGACACGGCAATTTATTTGAGACAAGAATAATGATACAATTCCAAGGCAAGATACTATTCCTTTAACTTCCAATTACCGAGGGAACCAATTAATAATGATTTTATTCAACTTATCGAGTATTTTTCAAAGGACCGGGAAAAAATGTTCACTTTATCGAGAGATTCGTTAGACAAACCTTTACTCGGGTAAAACCCGGGCGAAGCCAGGTACGTCCATACAAGAATAATGATACAATTCTAAGGCAAGATACTATTCCTTCAACTTCCAATTACCGAGGGAACCAATTAATATTGATTTTATTCAACTTATCGAGTATTTTTCAAGGGACCGGGAAAAAATGTTCACTTTATCGAGAGATTCGTTAGACAAACCTTAACTCGGGTAAAACCCGGGCGAAGCCGGGCGGGTCCGCTAGTACAACATAAAAATCTTGTTATAAGTTATATACAATATGGGGTTGTTGGTTTAAATTACCATATATACCTTTCTTTTTTTGGATCTTAACGTGAGTTGAATCAGTGGTGAATATGTGATCCTGACAGGAATGCCCACTCCTGAACCCAGCTTGGTATTCCGGTAAGGTTTTTCGGTTTTCTATCCATTTTTTTTTCAGTCTCTTTTTGAGTATGGATGTGAATAGTTTGGGTATATTACTTATTGAGACGATTACTTGGTAAATTGAGGGGTTTTCTAGATTACGATTCACTTTTGAAGATATAATGTCCATGTCTTGTCAGACCTTGCGCTAGGGCATCCCATCACAGACAGTATGCTTCAATTCCCGTTATTTTCGTGTTTTTTTCTTGGGAAATGGAATTAAAATCGAATGAGAAAGACACCGTAAGTTCATATAGGGCACACATGTATTACCTTGAACTAATTAGGAAAAGAAAGGGGGTGGGAGGTGGGGAGGGCTTCACCCCTATTGCATTCCCTTCTTGCATTATCTTGGAATAAGAAGAAAAGATAAATACTTCACCAATTGTAATACCTTGGAATAAGAGGAAAATATTACGACAGTATATATAGAGAGAAGGACCTCTACTGGTATTATCTTGGAATAGGTTCAAAATAAGAAATGGGAAAGAGATGTCGAAAATATGGGACCATTACTTTCTTCTACATTGGAATAAGACTCTACCAAATTAGGAAGCCTGCTTGTATTAACTTGGAGTAAGAAGAAGAGAGAAGGATATCGTCACAAGCTGCCGGAGTGCGACACCCCAGACTACCACAGACCCAGGAAGTCCGACAAACTGGTTCCGACGCGACCGTCCCCCGAAATCGGTTGGGGCACCTCCCTCTGTCCAGACAGCCCTGGGACAATAATAGCTCTCCCCCCACATATGCTTACAATACGTACCGCCCGCAAAACTCTTATTTATATTTCTCGGATAAATACATTTATATTCGTAGACAATTGAAACAATTTTATTGATTCTTCTAATCAATATTTATATTCGTATTCATTTTTCATCATTCGTATTTCAAATTTATATTCGTAGATATATTGATTGTGTATATTTCTACACTATACCCCAAAGTTTATATTCTTCGAATGTCCTCTTCGATAACCTAGATTGCCAGGAGTATCACAGCATAATGGAGAGGTCTGGTATAGGTTAAACTAGCAATACCGTAGGGAGGGTTAATCACTGAATATTCAGGTTCTCTCTCCCAATATTTTTATTATTGCAGTATAAGTAATAGTTTTTTTTTTATAACCCGGTGAAAAAAAGTAGCACTTTTTAACCTCTTACATATAGATACCATTCTCGTATCGACTTTTTGTCGATTTAGTCAAATAAATACATTTTATGAGTAAAAAGTATATTTAGATTTTTGGGAAAATTTGTAAACACATAGATAGCTGATAAATATGTTGACGTTTTTCATCATGCATTTCAATCTTCCATACGGAGGTCGAACGTCCTATAACATCATCTCACCCTCAAGTAACACAACGGTGTGACTTAGATGCTGATGTTGGACAAGGTCCCTCAGAACCCAATATAGATTTGTAATCAAATATGTATCTTTAATTGCCAATAAAACCTTTGAAGAGCCATTTCTGCCTTGGTTCGAAACCAAAGAGGTTCTCTATCTTTTGGATTTATGTGGTGTTTTATTGGATTCATGGTGTCTAATGTTGTCCTACCTCCACCTGTTATTGCCACTGCTCTTTCTCCACGATATCTCACCACTTACAGTTTTGCTCACATTGCTAAAGCTAACCTTCATATATTTTATTTACACATATTAGAACTTTCGTGCTTTCTCCCTTCTTCCGATCCTCATTAAGTATATTTTGTAGACGGAATTGTATATTTAACACTATTTTTAAAGCCATATATAGAACGAATTTCCACAATTAGTGGAATGAAGATAAAAATATTTGAGAAGGCTTGGCTCATCGGTGGTGAACCTTCCAAGCTATTTCGCCAATTTAATTCACCAGATCGCTACCAAAATTGAACTGTTCATTCTGTTCATGAAGTCTGCATTAGATGTTTATTCTTGGTTATGGTGTTTAACGAATCCTCTTATGAAAATAAACTTTTAAAATTGTAGAACTTTAGCAAACAAAGTTCTATGTGTTATGTTTACAAATTAAATATTTAACTAACATTGGGCTCATTTCTTTATTTTAGGGATTCGTGAAACCTTCTGATGACCATGAAAAAGACAACTTTTTAGTCGCAGAATAAACACAAAAACGTCATGCTTCGCGGTTATTTACAGATAGATGAGCAAGAATATAATTTTAAAAGGGAATCTTTTTAAAAATCCTCTTTATATATAGCCACTGCATTAGATTAAAAAGTTCTACATTCTATTTTTTATGGAGGAGACACAGACGGGGAGTTATGCATATTTTCTAATGCAGAAGATTTATCGGTTAGCGGCTTATCTTTGGTGTCTCCTCCGGCAGGAAGCCTCCACTCCGGGCCGTAAATCTTGACACAGGCAGGCCTTGTTAGGCATACCCCCATGGGACAGTACCTTGATATATCTTTACTTCAGTCGTACCTTGACATTTGTAGATCTCATCTTCAGCCGTACCTTGACATTCGTAGATCCCTACTTCAGCCGTACCTTGACATTCGTAGATCTCTACTTCCGCCGTACCTTGACATTCGTAGATCCCTACTTCAGCCGTACCTTGACATTCATACAACGTGTGATCAATAATTTCCAGGAATGAGACTGGATCACGTAAAATATTCAAAATAATGAAATAATTTTATAAGGATCTTAATAGATAAAACATTTATCAACACGTAGAAATAAAAATTGATCAGATAGATGCACGCGCTCACGTTTTATCGAATTTATAAGCTCGAGTATATCAGAACATTTTCGAATTTCAGTATGGACTGTATTGAAAAACAGCGAGTCTGCATAGGGTTTTGCTTTAAATTAGGGAAAACAGCTTCCGAATCATTTAAAATCTAGAAGCAGGCTTTTAAAGAAGATGCCCTATCACAATCGAGGACATTTGAATGGTTTGCACGATTAAAAGCTGGTCGAATAAGCAAGGATGTTCAAATCGAAGCTTAAGTGTCTTCTTATCACTTTATTTGATGTAAAGGGATTGGTACACTATGAATTCGTGCCCGAGTGTCAGACCATTAATCAACATTACTATCTTGATGTATTGCGACGTTTAAGAGAGCCTGTGCGTCAGAAAAGACCCGAAAAATGGCATCAGAAAAATTGTCTCTTGCATCATGACAACGCACGGCCACATACGGCCGTCACTGTACCACTCTATTTGGCTAAACACGGAATCGCTTTACTACCCCAGCCACCCTATTCTCCTGACTTGCTCCCAACGACTTTTTCCTTTACCCTAAAATTAAAAGAGTCTTAAAAGGACCTCGATTTGACTCAATACCTGGAATAAAGGAGAATTCGAAGAATATTTTGAAAAGCCTGAAAGATGAGGATATTCAGAGGTGTTTTGATATCTGGAAAAAAAGATGGAACAAGTGTATAGATAGCGACTGTCATTATTTTGAGAAATTTTAAATAAAACTTTATTATACTTTTGTGTATTTCTTTATACGAGGGCCATCCAATAAATAAGTTTCCCTATTTTTTTTTTCTGCAAACGAAACGTTGTAAAAATTAGTTAGTATGGAAGAAATGTTCACTAGGATGCGTTGGAAGCTGGTGACCTTCAAAATCACGCTACTCGTACGCGTAAGTCCGTAGCGCTTCAGTTTCCATGGAGCTACCACTGGTGAACGTGTCCACTTGCGAACTCCGTTCTGTAATTCGTTTTTTTTTTTCACGGCGAAAAATGAAACTGCGGTCAATATTCATCGCAATTTAGTGTCAGTGTATGGTGAAGAATGTATGAGCATCCAAATGGTTCGCCGATGGCGTTCATGGTTCTTAGAAGGAGGGCAAAACGTGCATGATGACGAGCGAAGCGGCAGGCCCGTTACTGCTACGGACATTGCAGCCGCTGCTGCTGTTCGGAATGTGGTGGAAGCAGATCGCCGCGTCACCATTGACAAAATAATGATTCGACTGCCTCCTGGAATCGAAATTGGAGGCTCTTCGATTGGAACAATCATGCCAGATATTTTGAATTTTCGCAAAGTCTGCGCAAGATGGGTCCCACGTTTTCTCTTGAAAAATCACAAGCAACAACGGATGGAGGCAGCCCGAGCTTTCCTGGAAATGCATCAAAGAGATGGAGATCAACTGTTTTCCCGTATTGTCACTGGAGATGAAAGCTGGGTGCATCATTCAACTCCAGAAACAAAACGACAAAGCATGGTGTGGAAGAAGCCTGAGGAAAGTCCACCAAAAAAGGCGAAGGTCACAATCTCTGCAGGCAAAGTTATGGCTATGGAAAACTTCAAATGGGAAATTTTCACACATCCACCTTATTCTCCGGAACTTGCCCCAAGCGACTTCCATCTTTTTCCAGCACTCAAGTGGCACCTTGGAGGCAAGCACTTTGCGAATGATGACGAAGTGCAGGCGGAGGAGAACCACTGGCTACGAAGACAGGACACGGCTTGGTACAACAGTGGTATCAAAAAATTGCTACAACGGTACCAAAAATGTTTGGACAGAAATGGTGATTATTTAGAGAAGTAGTCTATCAGTTGTATAATGAAAATAAAATAACTGCATAATTGTAAATAATGTGGTTTATTTGTTAAAATATAGGGAAACTTTTATTTATTGGATGGCCCTCGTATATTTAGCATTCCTGGAAATTATTGATCACACTATGTATATTTCTACTTCAGCCGTACCTTGGCATTCGTAGATCCTTACTTCAGCCCTACCTTGACAGTCGTAGAACCTTACTTCAGCCCTACCTTGAGATTCGTAGATTCTTTCTTCAGTCCTACCTTGACATTCGTAGATCCTTACTTCAGCCCTACCTTGGCATTCGTAGATCCTTACTCTAGCCCTACCTTGACATTCGTAGATCCTTACTTCAGCCCTACCTTGACATTCGTAGATCCTTCTTTCAGCCCTATCTTGACATCTGTAGATCCTTACTTCAGCCCTACCTTGGCATTCGTAGATCCCTACTTAAGCCCTACCTTGACATTCGTAGAATCTTATTTCAGTCATACCTTGGCGTTCGTAGATCCCTACTTCAGAGTCGTACTTTGGCATTCGTGGATCATTCAAAACGATATCATATACCATTAAAATATATATATTAATAAGATGCATTAGTGCGCTATCTGTATTTGAAAATTAAACAATTTAGCACGAGTTTTTCTTTTCCAAATACGACACTTTTCTATTACAGCGATGGATATATTGGGTAGGGTCTGGTTTATCCAGAGAGTTTTACTACCGATGAAATCCCCCAAAATATTTTATCACTGTTGTAAAAAATACGGCAGTAGAAAATTGTTTTATTAGGAAAGAAAGGTTCACGCTATATAGCTTATATTTCTAAAATGTTTTAGATTCTATTTCTTTATATTCCTTTGTATTTTTTCTCGATTTGAAAAGGTCTTTGCTTTCTTGTAATTGCAGCTAGTTGAAAGGTGGTCGTCCTCCACGGCGGTGGCAGAGTGGGGGTGGAGTTATTGCGGTCGGTGACCCACCTCACTCCAATACCTCCTCATCATTGGGATTTAGACTTCACATAAGGCATTACTCGGGTTTTAAAAAGGATGGACCGTAAATTTGAGGGGCCACTCCAACTCAAAAAGATGTATAATGGTCTATTACTGTTGTTCTGAACAACCTGGGTAAAAAGTCTCCATTGAAGCATCTTTAAAATAATTTTTAAAAATTCTTCGATAGCCCTTGATCACAGTGAGTTCAGGAAATCAAACGGAGCTTTGGTAACTTGTATATGTAAAATCAAACTGATCCTGCATGTGCAGACATATGAAGCAGTTCCAGGATATTTTGGCCTATAGCAGTGTTCCGAAAATTCTTTCTCTACTTACGGTACACTATAGCCATCCTTAAGCAGCACAATACTTTAAATATAAGAATTGAAAAAATTAACGTAAAAACTAGGGTTCATTCCTTAATTTTATTAGTTTATATATAATATAAAGTGTGTGTGTGTGTGTTATATAGAATTAGAAAAAAAGATTAGTATTTGTGTTGCGTACTGACTCTTGTAAATAATGCGGAGTGACTAGCATAGTCTCAGGGCATACCAGTGTCTGCGGTTTAAGAGCACTGGCCTATGCCATGCATTTTTGAATTGGTACAGGCCATGATAATCGTGATGGATATTTAATGACTCCCATGTACTTCAAGTGCTCGACGTGACTACATTGCGAAGAACAGCTCTACTCTGCACCTACAAGGTGCCAGAATAAGAGATCATTGAAGCCACTCTTTTGAAAATGTATGAATGCCATACTATGGCTATATCCTATGTGTATTTAAAAAGGTAGATTTCGCTTTTAAACAATTTTAATGAAATCCGTTAGAGACAAATCATATACGCTAATTTAAGGGATTAGTAAACGGGAAACTATAAACAAAGACATTATGTACAGTCGAGAAGGCTCCCCAAAGAGGAAAATGGTCGCTGGATAATTTAAACGATATATATGTCTTTTTTTTTTTTTTTGCAATTTTATTTTGGAAAATCAGTGGTATGTAGGTGGGACAGAGTGTAGACTGAATCAAGAATGCGTCTACTTCAAGGGGTCGTCTACTTCCTCATCCACAACATCGGTCACTTTGACATCAAGTCGTATAGCATTTCCAACAAATTTGAAATCAAAGCTAAGCTCTCAATAAATAATCATTTCGTGCTTTTCAGAATTTAAAATATAAATCCTTCCATATATATTTTTTTAAAAGAACAATAAAAGGATAAAAATGACGGAAATCTTTTTCCGGGATTTTTTTATATAGATTTTTCCTGGTGGGTATTCTTCCCCTCCCTCCTGTATCTAGGGGCTTACAACCCCTCCCCCCCCCCCCTTATTGTCCTGCCCTCCCCCGCTGGTCAGGCCGATGGTATCACACAGGCCAATGTCATTAACCTCCAGTAGCAGCCTCACGTTTTGTTCTTTGTCCCATTGTGTAATGGACCGGTTAAATTGATTCCCCCCACTCTAACTAGAGTTTAATGTGTTGCGTGACGTGTGGTGGGGGTAGGAATGCCGTGGGCCTGGGGCGTCCAAACCTGCTACTAATTAGGCCCGGGCTACTACCACCCGCTCGCTCGCTCGCCAAACACCCTCCGGCACCCCTCCCGCCACCGCCGGGTTTGTTGTGGTGGTGGACCAACCTTGAGCTTTTGTGTCCACCGCGACATGTTTTTTTACTTTCTTTTCTATTCTTGTGGCTGGCTCCTTTTGGCCATTTTAATGGCTTGATCAAGCGTCTGTTAGGTTTTTTTGTACAATAGGCACCGTTTTGTGGTCGTGTTCCTGTTGTCATTGTATAGATTCCCCCTTCTATGTTTTCATGCATATAAAATGGTAGTTAAGAAATGATGTATCGCATCGAGCATATGTTGGATGATGCAAGTGATGACTAAGTGATCAACTTTGACTAAAGGGCTTGTTTACTTCAACTTTCTCGCACTTCCTTTTCATTCATGTATAGAGAGAAGCTTGAAAGTATGCTTGGAATATCTGACAAAAATTACTATTAAAGGATATCACACAAAAAGCAATTAACTAGGGCTTACAGTAAGAGTAACTTAAACACAGAAAAATCGTACACTCAAGAGTACAATAGCAAAAAAAAATAATAATAATAAGAGGTAAATAATAACTCACAGTTTGTTAAATAAGGTAAAATAAAAATCACAGTACTTATCTTTGTTGTTGCGTTGGTAGGGATCGGACCGGGGTTACACAGGTATGCGAGGAGATAGCCAGACACGGATAAAGCACGCAGAGAACACTTTAAGCGTCTCCACACGATAATACACCACACTCCTCTCGACTTCCCTCGCAATACCATAGCCCCTGTTGAAGTTGAAAAAAAAAATGGGGAAAGGTCAATCTTACCCAGATTGAAAATAGAGATTCACCCAGTAGTGTTTGTACAAGTTGTGAAAATACAAATTAACAAAAAGGGCATTAATCTATTTTATTTTGCCTATCAAAAATTAATGTTTATTAAAATAAAAAATTAGATAAAAGGGTAATAATCAAATTGGCCAAAAATTAGTTATATTTGAATTTAGAAAAAAACAAGTGATACAAAATAAATATACAGACAAACAAATAATGTAGAGAGCAAAAGTAACTAGGGTTGGGGGGAAAGGCAAATCTTTTTACAAACAAAGTTCACAAATACTTATCTAAGCTTCTCTTGAGTTTATAAAAATAAATCTTGTTTCCATTCTGTCGATCAATCAGATCATGAGTTCTTGCAGAATTCTTCACTTGATATAATTTCCGGATCAATTCTTCAGTTCCATAACAGGAAAACTATATCGCCACCCACTTAATTGGCGCGCAGTTCTATAATGACGCCTCCTTCATCTACTTTGTTTCTTGATAACCTCGCTATTTATTCCTTCTGAGGCAGGGAGCTCATATTTCCCCGAACCTATACACCAGTGCTGCCGGTTGTTCGTTTTTCTTTTTCCTCTCCGTCACCGCGCATAGGTGCTCGCGCATGGGATGGGGGGGAATGTCATTTTTGTCTTGTGTCGTCAAACTCAGCTTGCCTCTCACCTTGGGACAGATGTGTTTGTTTGATTACAAATTTTTCTCATTCCCTTCTATATTCCTTTTCACCCATTAAGAAGGAGGTAAACAAAGAGAAGAAAAACAAAAATATCTTCGTTTACCTTTCAAAAAATTGGTAATTGCGTTGCGTTGTTCAAGAGGTTTACGTTGTCCCATGAGACGACCAGTACATGGATTCGAAGCTCACACACAATGTTGGAAACCTTTTAAAGAAAATTGTTCTTATTGGGTGAAGGGTGTACAGGCCCCTGAGACCCTCCGGACTTTCGTGATGGCTCTGTGGAACATGACGATCTCCGTGGGCAACTTGGCGGTGTTCATCTTGATCAAGATAAACCCCTTCGACTCCAAGGTGACCAAAATCCTCACTTCTTTCTGTTGTTGTTGTTGTTGTTGTAGAAAGATAACCAAACCATACCAAAAGAAATGTGGCCCCAGTGTGGTATGTAATGTATTCAGTATAGTCTTCCGAGTCACGAGTTAGGAAGGTGTCCAACTCCCCCCTTGCTCGATACCTACATCTTCCCTGGGTTTGTAGGTTTCAGTAGATCAGAAGCTGTCCAAACCAGTGACCCTGGAAAACGTTGTATGGAACCTTCCACAATTATGGAATCGTGTATAAAAAGAAGGATTTTTTAAACTTATGGGCTTATTTTTTTCTTTTGATTTATCCATCTTATCCCAGTTCAATTTTACTTTTGTACTATTTTTCACACACATATCTTCATATATTTAAAAGTCAATGTCTGTTGTCTGTTTCGCGATAAAATCAAAAACTACTGAACCAAATTTTGCATGTCGCTTCTTATAAACCTGAGGAAGATTTTCGGCTACATTTTGATTAGTATTTTTGGTTATTTATTTTTTCATTCGAAGAATTTTTTTTTTTTTACGCGGAGTAAATACGAGGCGAAGTAACAACACCAGGCCAATTAAGCGACCAATGAGCGTTCTGCATTTTTTTTTTTCAAGTTGCTTGCGTACTTTTTTTAAAATATCTTTTTATAAGAGTATTACTTTTTTTTTACAAAAGTATTGAGTATTGAGAGAGAAATTTATATTACTAACTAAGTTACGGTAAGTGCACACAATGCAATTTAAAAAAAACTTTATTTACATACAGTAACGCTAATTTTTTGTAATGCCTTTCGTATTTTTTATTAATTTTTGTTCTGGCCTTTGTTTTTTTTTTATCTCTCAAAAAATCGTTTGAAATGCAGTCGCAGTCATTAGCAAACACATTTATTTGCCTAATTTCCATGTGCTCTTTTATTTTTTACAGAAAAATATTTGCATGCCAGTATTTTGGAATAATTTTTTTATAAACCTATTTTTCTTATTCTTACTGAGAAAAGATGGGCATCGCAGTCACTCACTCAACTCAGGCAATTTCAAGGGTTAATGCGCTGGGGCGGTTTATTTAAACTATATTGATTTTGAAACAACTAAATGGATTCCAAAAAATAATTAAATCAAATACCTAAATACTAATATAATACAATTTTTGCCATCACACACACTTTTTGCTTGTGGTTTATGTGTTATTTCTGTATTGCGATTATATGGCATTTATACTATTTATTTTATTGATGTACTTTCAGTATGAAATAAATTACACTCGGCGGAATTCTCGGGCGAAGCCGGGTCATTTTTCTAGTATTTTATATATGCTTATATCATTTTGGATCCAAGCGTTTTGCATAGAAGCGTCTAGTGATAAATAATGGCACGTGCTTGAATATTTTTACATATTCTGTTTTTAATGAAAATCTATAGACACAGGTATTTTTTATAGCTAAAAATTAATTATGTAGCTTGCGAGTAAGCCCTTAATACCTCAGCTGAAAGAGGTCTAAAGAAGCCTTGCCCACACACTAAAGGTTATTTGAATTCATTTTTCAATATTAAAAATAATGCTCATAACCTACTCCTTTTTGGATTTCCAAAATTCGATAACCTCACGTTCATGTTATTTCTCTCTTATTGTACCCTGTGTATCTTTACACAGAATATTGCAAATGCTCTTTGTGGATCAATTACAGTCCCTACGGAAGTATTGCCTAGATAAGCTTCAATAATCAAAGGGATCCATGTTTACAAAGGAAAGAATGTCTTACATAGAGGCTGCAGCGGTTCAATCAACCGCACGACAGTGTGGGGACAGACATGTCTAACGAGCCAGACGGCAGGACACGTGTTTGACAAATTAGAACTATTTATAGGGGAATTGGCCTGCGCCGTGAAACTGTCTTGGTTATATCCAGCCGGCCTCCTCATTCCCCAAGGTCTTCTCCCTTGAGTCATCTTCTTACTGCATTGTCTACCATACCTATGTCTGTCTTCCCTTAGCTCTACACATTATTGTCTACCATACCTCTGTCTGTCGTCCCTTAGCTATGCACATTATTGTCTACCATACCTCTGACTGTCGTCCCTTAGCTGTACAGATCATTGCTTACCATACCTCTGTCTGTCGTCCCTTAGCTCTACACATTATTGTCTACCATACCTCAGTCTGTCGTCCCTTAGCCGTACACATTATTGTCTACCATACCTCTGTCTGTCGTCCCTTCGCTGTGCACATTATTGTCTAACATACCTCTGTCTGTCGTCCCTTAGCTCTACACATTATTGTCTACCATACCTCTGTCTTTCGTCCCTTAGCTCTACCCATTATTGTCTACCATACCTCAGTCTGTCTTCCCTTAGCCGTACACATTATTGTCTACCATACCTCTGTCTGTCGTCCCTTAGCTGTACACTTTATTTCTGCATTGTCTACATTACCTCTGTCTATCGTCCCTTAGCTGTACACATTTTTCCTGCATTGTCTACCATACCTCTGTCTGTTGTCCCTTAGCTGTACAGGTTATTCCTGCATTGTCTACCATACCTCTGCCTGTCTTCCCTTAGCTGTACACATTATTCCTACATTGTCTACCATACCTCTCTGTCTGTCGTTCCTTAGCTGTTCACATTATTCCTGTATTGTCAACCATACCTCTGTCTGTCGTCTCTTAGCTGTACACGTTATTTCTGCATTGTCTACATTACCTCTGTCTATCGTCCCTTAGCTGTACACATTTTTCCTGCATTGTCTACCATACCTCTGTCTGTCGTCCCTTAGCTGTACAGATTATTCCTGCATTGTCTACCATACCTCTGTCTGTCGTCCCTTAGCTGTACAGATTATTCCTGCATTGTCTACCATACCTCTGTCTGTCTTCCCTTAGCTGTTCACATTATTCCTGTATTGTCTACCATACCTCTGTCTGTCGTCCCTCAGCTGTACACGTTATTTCTGCATTGTCTACATTACCTCTGTCTATTGTCCCTTAGCTATACATATTATATCTGCATTGTCTACCCTACCTATGTCTGTCGTCCCTTAACTGTACACATTTTTCCTGCATTGTCTACCATACCTCTGTCTGTCTTCCCTTAGCTGTACACATTTTTCCTGCAATGTCTACCAAACCTCTGTCTGTCGTTCCTTAGCTGTACAGATTATTCCTGCATTGTCTACCATACCTCTGTCTGTCGTCCCTTAGCTGTACAGATTATTCCTGCATTGTCTACCATACCGCTGTCTGTCGTCCCTTAGCTTTACACATTATTGTTTACCATACCTCTGTCTTTCGTCCCTTAGCTCTACACATTATTGTCTACCATACCTCAGTCTGTCGTCCCTTAGCCGTACACATTATTGTCTACCATACCTCTGTCTGTCGTCCCTTAGCAGTACACATTATTGTCTACCATACCTCTGTCTGTCGTCCCTTAGCTGTACACTTTATTTCTGCATTGTCTACATTACCTCTGTCTATCGTCCCTTAGCTGTACACATTTTACCTGCATTGTCTACCATACCTCTGTCTGTCGTCCCTTAGCTGTACAGATTATTCCTGCATTGTCTACCATACCTCTGTCTGTTGTCCCTTAGCTGTACAGGTTATTCCTGCATTGTCTACCATACCTCTGTCTGTCTTCCCCTAGCTGTACACATTATTCCTACATTGTCTACCATACCTCTCTGTCTGTCGCTCCTTAGCTGTTCACATTATTCCTGTATTGTCTACCATACCTCTGTCTGTCGTCTCTTAGCTGTACACGTTATTTCTGCATTGTCTACATTACCTCTGTCTATCGTCCCTTAGCTATACATATTATATCTGCATTGTCTACCCTACCTATGTCTGTCGTCCCTTAGCTGTACACATTTTTCCTGCATTGTCTACCAAACCTCTGTCTGTCGTTCCTTAGCTGTACAGATTATTCCTGCATTGTCTACCATACCTCTGTCTGTCGTTCCTTAGCTGCACACATTATTCTTGCATTGTCTACCTTACCTCTCTCCCTTAGCTGTACACATTTTATCTGCATTGTCTACCCTACCTATGTCTGTCTTCCCTTAGCTCTACACATTATTCCAGCATTGTCTACCATACCTCTCTGTCTGTCGCCCCTTATCTGTACACATTATTCCTGCATTGTATACCTTACCTCTGTCCCTTAGCTGTACATATTATTCCTGAAATGTCTACCATACCTCTCTGTCTGTCGTCCCTTAGCTGTACACATTATTCCTGCAGTGTCTACCTTACCTCTGTCTGTCTTCCGTTAGCTGTACACATTATTCCTGCATTGTCTACCATACCTCTCTGTCTGTCGTTCCTTAGCTGTTCACATTATTCCTGTATTGTCTATCCTACCATCTGTCTGTCGTCCCTTAGCTGTACATTTTATTTCTGCATTGTCTACCATACTTCTGTCTGTCGTCCCTTAGCTGTACACATTATTTCTGCATTGTCTACTATACCTTTGTCTGTCGTCCCTTAGCTATACAGGTTATTTTTGTATTGTCTACCATACCTTTTTCTGCCGTCCCTCAGTTCTACAGATTATTTCTGCATTGTCTACCATACATCTGTCTAACTGTCTGTAATCTCTTAGCTATAAAGATTCTTCCCTTATTTCTCTCTCTGATGGGTTAGCATACCAGAATTGTATTTGGAAATGAGGGCCAGGAAATCTTGGCCGTAAATGCCATTTTTTTTACCAATCTTGTAGGTCTTATAACCAACTGTAACAAATCTACGCAGGAAGGAAGATATAAAACCTGATGCATTACCTTTCTCAAAATCTAAAATATAACGTATTTAGTCTTCGCAATTGATATAAATCTATATATATAAAAATGGATGTTTGTCGGTCCGTTGGTCCGTCCGTCCGTCCGTTCGTCAGTGATAATCTTCTACATCGCTCAACCAATCGTGATGAAACTTTGGGAAGATGTTTAGTATACTACCGGGATGGTTTCTGGCTAATTACTCTTTAGAAATAACCTTTCGTTGCATATTTATTTACGATAAAACGTAGATTCACTCGCAATCAGCGCCCCCTCACGGCAGACGTATGGCCTGAAATAGCCTCGCATGAGCTTATTTGTAACGTCAAGCTTAGCCTATAGGTTAGGTGCACAGCTTCGTACCCCCGCAACCTAGGTTCAAGGCTCAGCGTGGGTGTTTTTTTTTTTCATTTCTTTTATATTATTGTAGCAAATTATTAAAAATATTATTTTATTTAAAATGTAGGCTTTTTAAAATAAAAATTAACATAAACAATTTTTTAATAATATTTGTAACAAACCTAGGTTCGAGGCTCAGCGTGGGTGTCTTTTTTTATTTTCGTTTCTTTTATATTATTGTAGCAAGGTCTGTTTTTACAGCATTATTATATTTTGATTGGTTTATTTTAAATATGTTTGTTATGAAGGCTCTATGTAATACTATTTAGAGCACATTTAACATTTTAAACACCTAAGCCCCCCTCTTTTTAATGTTGTAGCAAAGTATTAAACGTATTATTTTATTTTAGATGTTTGCCATGAAACTTTGGGAAGTTGTTTAGTATACTATCAGGACGATTTCTGGCGATTTATTTTAGAATAATGTTCATAACAATAATTATAGCGAAATTAAGACATAGTGAATATATTCTGTGTTTGTGCATATATAAATATTTTACAGAAAATGTGCGAACGTTCTCTTAGAATATCTCGAAAACAAAAAAAAAAAACAATACATATATAGAGTTCACTGACATTTATTAATGCAGTGATTATAATCAATGATTACAATGAAGGGCTATATTATCTATATATATAAAAATCACTTTCAAATTTTAACGTAACGTTCCATTCTCAATCCCGTAGGGCTTTAGATCGGCTACAACATTTTTATCTTTATAAGTGAATATTAACTTTACTGTACTGAATAGTTTATCATACTGTTAATTTAACATATTACAATTTAGCCACAGCAACGCGTGGCCGGGTTCGCTAGTAAAATATAAAAGTAATCCTCAATTCTAATTTAAAAAGTAGAAAGTGTTAGCGCTGTTTTACCAAGTTTTATTTTTATATTTATTACTGTGACATATATATGTCCAGTGTTGTATGCGGTGGATACAAAAAGTATGAATGACAAAATCTTCCTTTGAGGCAACTTCTACTAAGTCGGGTTTTTATCTATTCTTAGAAATATATCTTAGGATACTTTTTTTTCAATATCCAACACATCACACACACATATACAGGGTAATATATTCTTACACAAGGACCAAAGCAGAAAATGATCCCTAGTATCTTGTAAATACGAACTGCTTACACGTCTAGGTGGAGGATGCAATTACAGTACAAACAATCCCAACCCTGCCATGATTACCATATGGCAGCATGTACACTGTGCGTACAATATATCCACATAACTAAAACAAAAACACCCTTAATTTACACGGTAGGTAGGTTCGATGGAAATCTCTTAAGTAGAATTCACATAATTTGGGAGCACAATTTTGCTCACAGCTCGAAATGCAAACTCTTGGATACAACTTTGGCTAAAACATTTTTGTCCAACTCTAGATACAAGATTTTTGTACAACTTTAGTGGTAATGTCAAATTATATTGACAAATATTTGCACGCTTATCTTATCCTATTTCTTTAGTGCGAAGAACGTTGTTTTTATTAGATAAGTAAACCGATCTCTCAAGCATTCTAATTGGACGAATGTGGCCATGTTTGTATATAAAGGGGGTTTAAGGGAATGAGTGAGAGCCAGTGTGGTTAAAAGTTTTGTGTAGAGACGCTTATAGCGTTCTCTTCGTATTTTATCCGTGTCTGGTGATCTCTTCGCATTCCCTGTGTAACCCCGGTCCGATCCCTACCAAAGCAGCAATAAAGATAAGTACTGTGTTTTTTAGAATTTTATTTAACCAATTGTAAGTTTATTTATCACTTTTTTTTGTACTTTTGAGTGTACGCTTTTGTGTTTAGTTACTATTACTTTAGACCCTAGTCTATTGCATTTTGTGTTAACCCGTAAAAAGTAACTTTTGTCATTGAGTGGTTTATTATTATTATTATTTTTGTACTCCATCATGTTTGGGAACTCTATTCTCAACTTTTCAGTGTTTAATGGGGTTGATCTCGAGTCTTTCATTCGGGAAGTCGAGCTTAAAGCTCGAGTAGGCAAATGGGATCCTGAGGTCAAAGCACTGCTCATGTTCGAGGCTCTATCCCCTGAAGTTAGGTTGAGCTTAGAGGATATGGGTATCCGTAACGATAGCAGTTTCGAAAGTATTGTTAGTAAACTGAACATATTGTACCCTAAAAAGGCGCGTGGTATTAGGAAATGCCTTAAATTAATAGAAGGTCTTAAGCAGAGAGTTGGGGAAAGTCCTATAGTTTTTAAAGAAAGCTTCCTGGGTATTAGAGATAAAGTAGAGTGCAGATTTGACGATAGCCTAGTGTTCGAAATCTTCCTCGAAAATGTGCTCGATAAGTATAGAGAGGCTATTGTTCGCAGTGAGGCCAAATCAATAGACAAAGCAGTCAGTGTCATGGCCACAGAGGATAGTGTAGAACACCGTTGCAGCTTTATGAAAGGGGTATGTTCAGTAGAAGGGGTTAAAGAAATAAATAGCATTAAGGGTGAGATGAAGATGCTTAGTGCCAGTGTAAACAGGATGAAGCACGAAAATGAGCAGTGTATTAAAGACCTTAGAGGTGAGATAGAAAAACTGACTAAATTGTTGGGCGAAATCAAGCTGAGTCCACCTGAGTTTAGATAAGGACATATAGCTAGTGATTGCTCAAGACAGTCTTCTATGTTTGCCAACCGCAATACTCTTGACAATGCTGAGATTGTGAAAATACGTTCTTATGGCGGAGATCAGTTTGGTAATCTGCCAATAGTTAAGGTGAATATTAACGGCAATATGTGGCACCTGTTATATGATACAGGAAGCCAAGTCAGTATTATTGATTCTGAAAAGTGCAAGGTCTTGAAGGAGAATTGGGACGATGCACTTAAAACTTTACGTATAGTGTCAGTGAAAGGCCACGAGCAGACACTTACACGTGTTAAAACCTGTAGAGTTGGTAACGAAAACGGCAGCGAGCTGGGAGAGATAAGGTTCTGGTTAATGTCACTCGGAGATAAAGGCTACGACGGGATTCTGGGAATCAATGATATAAGGAGATTTAATATCCAGTTGCCTCCCGTACGGGAACGTTGCAACATGATTTCCTTGAAACCAGAAGACCATGATTATGTAGACCTTAGCTGCATTGCCAGTGCACATAGACCAATGGTTTCAAGCTCCATAGATGAGAAATCCGAGAGACGCATCGAAAACGAGGCTGTAAAGTTGCCACCTACTGAGTTTAAAATAAACTGTGAGTGTAGCGCGGGGTCTGTTAATAGTTTTAGAAAGCCTACTTGGGCTGAGACGTTAAGGGTGATGCGGAAAGCAAAGGAGACTGTCAGATAGTTTATGTCAGGTAATTCTGCTAAAAGGCTTATGAATCCTAGGCCACCTTATTCCAGAAGTTTCGACAGAGGAGATCTGGTAATGCTAGCTGTTCCTAAGACTGAAGGTTACTCCAACGTCTATGGGCCTTTCCGTGTGTAAGCTAGGGTCTCCGATGTTAACTTTAGAGTAAGAGGGGTCACCATGCACGATGTGAAAGTTGTACAAGTCGATAGGATGAAAGCGTTTAGAAACAGACGTTAAGAAGAGTTTTTAGCTCTTGGAATTGAGAGAACTGAATGGAATTGGATCGTTCGGTTTCTCATCAAGTGAGCGTCTGTCCCAAAGTCTCTACCTATCATGCCCTGCTGATCCCAGATGAAAGCGTATTGCCCCTTCCATGTTTATACAGAGAAATGCGGTTTTAAGATATTACTCAAGGTAATTCACTCTAGTTTGTGCAGGAGTTAATTTTTCTCCTGCTGTTGTTCCTTGGTCCAAGATGGTAGGCAAATATTTTGCGGAACGACACCGGGGAGGCCTATAACTTCTCTCGTTAGTTTTTTTTTTCCTATCTTTAGAACATGGCTCCCGTGAGCTTTTTCCCTCCCGAATAGCGGGAGGTTTTCCTTACGGGACAATAAGAATGTTTGGTAGATTGGTTAGTTTCTTTGTTTTCCTTTTTATTTTTAGAAGGATATCTTTTGTCAAATTATATTGACAAATATTTGCACACTTATCTTATCCTATTTCTTTAGTGCGAAGAACGTTGTTTTTATTAGATAAGTAAACCGATCTTTCAAGCATTCTAATTGGACGAATGTGGCCATGTTTGTATATAAAGGGGGTTTAAAGGAAGGCGTGAGAGCCAGTGTGGTTTAAAGTTTTGTGTAGAGACGCTTATAGCGTTCTCTTCGTATTTTATCCGTGTCTGGTGATCTCTTCGCATTCCCTGTGTAACCCCGGTCC